>JAVQJS010026462.1:0-13311 GCA_036024795.1 Galaxias rostratus | reverse complement strand
CGTAATGCAAATACCCTGACATCTTTCAAAACAGCACTCAAGTCACACCTTTTCATTCTTGCTTTTGATTTATAATTTGTTTTGTTAATTAATATATTTATCTTTTTCTTCTCTGTTTTGTTTTGTTTTGTCCTACTTCATTTTGTAAAGCGTCTTTGTGCATTAGGAAAAGCGCTATATAAATGTCATGAATTATTATTATAATTATTACTTAATACTACCATTACTTTCTGAAGGTACTGCAGCTGCCCTTATAAAGTACGTACTTGCATTGCAGTTGGCATACAATTGCAAAATAGTAGTTCCTCATACATCTTGAGCTTTGACCCTCTTGCTATAAATATACATATGTAGCACTCCTTAGCGCAGAATTTTTGTTTTTTTGTGCTCAGTTGGGGCTGAGAGTTATTAGTAGAATATACTGTCCGCTAAGCAGAGCACTGTGGGTCAGAATAGCCAGAAAAGCATGCTGGCTAGCATACTGCTAAACACAACTGGATGCAGTAGGACATCCTGGTGTTTTGGCATACAACATTTGACACGTAGTTTGGTAGTATTTCTCTGTCTTAGCAAACGGTATGGTGGTATAGGTATCAGGATGTAGCCAAATAAATCACTCACAGATATTGAAAAGAAAAGTTGAGAGAGAAAGGTCATGTGTGACCAAGTGAAAATCTAAAGAAGAATAGGTTCTGAAGTGGAGGTAATAGTGCACAAAGAACCATAAAACATGCTGCCATATCCTTCTGAAAAGGTTACAAAAACCATTAATCAAACAATCACAAGGTATCCTTATGTACTGAACCTGTTTAAATCCATGCCTAATTGTTGTAATTGCTGCAATTTCAATGGGAAGATAATCTGCATTCTTCAGCCTCCCCATTAAATCTCAAATAATAATTTGGCGTAGTTACTGTGGTTGAACTGTGCATCGGGGTATGTGTTCAATCCTACCCAGTGGCTGGAACAGCTGTCGACTCGAGTACCACTGCTTTCCCAAAGCATGTAACTTCTCTCGTTCATGAAGTGGGAACATGTCCACAATCACACCGGCCTTCTGCAGCTTCTGATCTGCAATGCATACAAACACAGACCCTACTTCAGTATTTTGTATTTCAGGCAAATACAACAACATGAGTTAGGTTCGTGCACCAAAACACAAAAGCTCATTTTACTTCAGTGTATACTAACATACTAACACCTGCATAGACACTGAGGATTAGACTATTTCACACACACACACACACACACACACACACACACACACACACACACACACACACACACACTTTGGGTCAGACGTACAGATATTGTCCCTGGCCTTTATTGATGCCAGGTTGACGGGGAGTCCAGGGATGCTCAGCTCCTTTCCAGCACGTAGCGAGTCAAGCTCATACTTTACTATGTACTGGCGCTCTGCCAAGGTCAGGAACTTGTGCATATCATCTAACAAAAACACATACATACAGTAACATACACATCACACTTCCAATGCAAAACATTTGATTTGAACGGTTGTGTACGTCCTAAATGAGTTACGAAAGAACGTGAGCCTTCATACCAGCACTTGTTCGGCATGCTTGTGTATGTGTGAGTACATGTCTGTGTATGGGCTTCACCAGCATTTTTAAAGTTGTCCCTGTCATGATAGGAGAAATTAGCCATGTCTCCATTGTTGTGTGTCCTGCACAGGCCCAGCTCCTCCGTGGCATGGAGTAAGGTGCACCGAGGGGCAGACACTACAACGATATCCCCACTGGGATCTTCTCCTGGATGGGCCAATAGAGCAGCCCCTAAGGGTTTAGAGGAAGAGTCACACACAGACACATTAATACTTGAAAACACAATGTTTCCGCATACATCCTAAAGTTGTTGTACATGTACAAATCCCCCAAACATTCCAACAACTTACTGTAGAAGCATCAAACAACCCCCAATTCCCCTAGTTTGCGTACAAAGGACCGGTATTTTGTTTAGTTTTGAAGTGAAAAGCTGGAAAGATCTAAGATGTTATGAAGCACAATTTTAATGACGCACAATTTTAATTTGAAACCACGTTTGATCAAATTGGCAGAAAAAAACACATTGTTTTGATGCCTAAGCTCTGGTATTATCAACACACAGGAGAGAGTCTCCTGTTTCAAGTTCCTCGGTGTGGTCATAAATGATGACCTCACCTGGTCCAGCCAATCAGACGCAGCAGTGAAAACTGCCCAAAAGCATAGATACTTTCTGAGGAGACTCAAGAAGTTTGGCATATCTGCCAGAGCCCTCATCAACTTCTACAGGTGCACCATTGAGAGCATCCTTACTGGATGCATTATTGCCTGGTACGGCAGCTGCTCCGCTGCTACCCGCAAAGCCCTCCAGATACCCCATCTGTACATCCATCCATCCATTATCAGAATTGCTTATCCTATGCAGGGTCACAGGGGGGCTGGAGCCTATCCCAGCTGACTTCAGGCAAGAGCCAGGGTACACTCTGGATAGATCGCCAATCCATCGCAGGGCTAACACATAGACAAACAACCACTCACACACACTCACATCTATGGACAATTTAGAGTCACCAATTAACCTGCATTTGTTTGGACTGTGGGAGGAAACCCACGCTAACACAGGGAGAACATGCAAACTCCACACAACTTAGAATATTAAAAAAGTTGACTGGCAGAAAGTAACTGAAGCAGTGAACTTCGATGGTGATAATGACTATGAGGGATAGGTCGGTTTTAGGAATTTCACTGAATGTTGCAAATGTGGCTTAGAAGTATTGGGAGGTAGGGTTGAGGGAATTGTGTCATTTAAATTGAAAAATGTACTAAATTATTGCATTTGCTGGTGGTGAGGAAGTCACCAAGGAAGGAAGGTGTGTGTACAATTTAAGAGTTTCTTGATGAAGGTGGGAAACATTTTGTGGAATCTTCATATTGTTGTCGGTGATGTTTGTATGCAGTGTAAATAAATGGACAGTGAGAAGGGCGCTTTTGGAAAGTCATTCAATTTGGCAATCACTGGTTTTGAAATAATGAAGTTTAACAGTGACCCACGGGGCAGAGTGTGTGAAGGAGGTACTGTTTTTAAGGGAGTTGTTGTAGGTGTTGACCAAGTTTATCATGTTCAGAGTGAGGGCAGTGTCAGAGATGGTGGTGTCCAAAATGGAGGAGAGAGAGGATGGACTTGAAGTTCTGTAATGTTATGGTGCCATTCTGTATGAATGACGGGATGGGGACATCCAGGGTACGAGAGTAAAGGCGGAAAGTGAAAATATATACAGATAAAACCCGCTAAATTGTGTCAATTGGTCATATTTCCTCAAGTACAAAGATGTCTGCCATGCTCAGTGGTGACCCTCAGCTCAAAAACACATTTGATAATCCATCTAAGAACAATCTAAGATCACATAAACTTTTTTGTCTGATATGACAAATATCTGCTATGCAATGATGAAGTAATCACATCTTACACAACAAAAGTAATTTTGGTAACAGCAAGCATAGAATATTGCCCAAAATTTTTTAATCCAGTTACTTAACAAGACTTTCTCAGTCACGGTTGGAATACAATTCACGCCTACTGCCACATAAGTGAGATCTGAGTGTCCCACTACTATGTGGGGAAATATTAAATATGTGTTAACGCGCTTATACTTGCTACTATTGCTTATTAACTTAAATAAATGCTTTTTGGTGCAGTGTGACTTGACTATTTATCCAAAAAGCTATTTTCTAGGTTTATTTTCTTAAAACGGTGGCTCAGTGGATAGCACCATCGCCTCAAAAAGGTCTTCAAGGGTTCAATCCCCATCTGACTCAAGGGTCTTTCTGTGGAATTTGTGTGTTCTCCCCATGTTTGCGTGGGTTTCCTCCCGCAGTCCTTAAACATGTAGATTAATTGGTGACTCTAAATTGTCTATTGATGTGAGTGTGAGTTGCTGTCTGTCTTTATGTGTCTGCCATGTGATAGACTGGCTACTGGTCGAGAGTGTACCCCGTCTCTCGCCCTTTGTCTCGGCTAGGATGTGGGTAATTTCAAGTATCAACGTAATTCAATAGTTAAGGCCATATTATTGTACTTAGTGGAGCTTTAAAAAAAAGTTTTATTTAAAATACTTCTTCTAATAAGAACCTAATGTGCATGGTAAGCAATCCTATCAATTGTCATGAAAAAAGTTGAACCTTTCCTTTCGTGTTGAGCTTGTTATGTCTAAAGCTTTGGTCTCTTTAAAGATTGCAAGTGGCATGCATGACGTATTTGTGACCACAGATGTTATTTAAACATGCATGAAAAATCAGTGCGTTAAGACAACCAGATGTATTTATTGGTCAATCTAAAAAATTGAGGCAATTCAATTTCATATTGATACAAACGTTGCCCCTGTTAAGGGGTCATGGTTAGGCCAAATACCTTGCAAGTACAAAATTAATAACCCCTTTATTATGGCTGAGAAATTAAAATTAAACTAATATACACATTTCTGAGAATTTGTTAATATTACTATTGTGTTCAAACTTGCCCTTCTAACTACAAATATAATGTTTAAATATCTAAATTAGGTCAATACAATGAAATGATTGAGATCTCCAACACATTTTTGTTCCATCATTTCTATGAATGTTGAACGCCAAATATTGAATTCCAGAATTTTTTACACAATGGGTGCAATTTGTTGACGGAAAATGTCACAATAATCACAATCTGTTTGGGTATTGTTCTTAAACTATAAACCTTGTAATTTCTAAATTCACATTTAGTGCAGGGCCGTACGTTCACTGTTTTAGGTGGTAGCACCCGTGCTAGCAAGCTAAAGATTTTAGTAGCTGTTATGTGGACTGACTATTCTTCTCTCTGAGTGCAGCTTTGATTGGAGCAGCGGTGTCAATTAGGGCCTGTGGGCGGAGACTTTTGTATAAAGTCGCTGAATCTCAAGAGGGAGGGGCCTTTTCTCTTTCGTCCTTCCCCGGACGAACAACACTAATTTACTTTTTTTAATCGGCTATTATCACCATCCCCCTTTTTAGGAAGTTTATTAAAGACCACTCAGCATGTGCAGAGGCAATATATATTTTCTTTTTTGGGAGAGAGTGGCGTTATATTAGCAAGTCAGCCTAAAACATTGTTAAGAAACTCTGAGCTAGATAACTACAAAGACATTTTAACGTGGAAAAAGCTAGCTACATGATTATAAACTTATTAAATATATTTTTTAAATTATTTATTTATATCAACGATGTGGTGGAATCATGTTGATGCCCCTGCTAGTATCATTTACAATACACGACTACTCGTGTTTATATGACATATTTAATGTACAGTGATTACAGTAATATATTTTTGATGTGCTCTCAGCTCATTTTTGGAACTATCAAAAAGATATTGGAGACATTTAATGTTTTGCATTTCAATATGTTTTTCTGTAAGTTTGATATGATTTGAATATATGGTTTTGGACCTGGATCCCTCGAGTGACCACTAGTTTAAAAAAACAACAACATGGGCGCCAGTATGTGAACGATTCATCTAATGGGCACCAGCATATGAATGTTTCTCCTCATGGGAATGGACAAGTTCTGAAGACTTAAGAGCTGCAACCCTACTGGTGTACTTTATATGACTTATTTTAACACTCTGAAGTTTGAACTGCTCGTGTAGCGCCACCAACAGGAGCAATGAGACGCAATGGCATAGGGTGTGGTTTTGAGAGGACCTGTATATGTAGGCCAAATTTGGTAAATTTTTCACAGTGGGAAATAGGATATTTGGGGGAATAAGATGATAAAAAAACAATAATAATAAAAGCTGCTAGCAGCATTTCACAGGTCCAAGCCGTATGTAAAATAAAGGTCTTTGCTCCATGGTTAACAATTTGTTTTTTCAAATTTTCCAAATCAAACATCATCTTAACATATTTTGGAGTGAGCTAGAGAGGCACACTATGCAAGTTGCTGATTATTTTTGGCATTTTTACACCAAGAAAACATTGTATGAAGTTTAATGAGAATCAGACATTGTTTGACAATGTTGTTACCATATCTATAAGTCACACCGATAAGGCCAGCCATAGGTCCCATCACAATTTTCGTGTGACCGATGACTTAAACAAGACCTGGGCGACAGACTAGCCGAAAGCTGTACGTGAGCCGCGTGTATATTCAAACTGGCCTACGAAATCATCCTCAGATCACATTAAGAATTGACGAGTTTCGAAAAACGTATTTGTAATTTAAACTAAAAGTCCGATGAAAACTAGCCTTTGTCTTTGTTTACTGAAATTACTCTTATCGGTTGTGGGACGTTTATTTTGAAGGCAGGCTTGGATGTTCAGGGGTAACCCCAAATATGAAATGTACCGAGTTCCAAGAGCGCAAATTAAACACATTTTAATTGTCAGTAAAATATCTCACCAAAATACCAATCATATCTCACCTCTAAATGTGTTATGGGTAGCCTTTGTTATGAATATTGCAAACTGTGTGGCATGTTCGATTTAATGTGGAGGCAAAAAAACAGAAGATGAAAACAGCTAACGTACAAACAAACTGCCGATAAACTAGCTAGCTAGGTCATCTAACTTGTTAGTTTGCGATGCAAGTGAGTTACGTTGTGAGGACACTGTTTGCATGCCATTCTCCAGATTGAATTTAATGAGAAGTTGGATAGACTTGTCTTCAAGTACGATCATCAAAGGGTAAGTAATTTCAAATATAATAGGCTGCCATGCTAACTGTTTCTGATAACTGATCCGACCATTGTATTAAATTAGGGTTTAAATTTTCATATCGATTGGCTTCTTTATTGTAGCATTGGTAATGTTTGCCTGGTAACTTTTGCAGTAATACAAAAGTGCCACAGGTAGCTACACCGATCCTAAGTTTATTTTTCGCTGACGTGGCACGGGGGGGCAAATGTTTGAGTCACGGTTGCTTAACATACACCCCCGTACAGTTTGTTCAGGCCGGGTTGGCCTCTCACTTTAGCCCTTTAAACCATGCCTTCGTTTTTAGTTGTTGTTTTTTTTAAATTAAATTGGGAATTGGCTGAACTAACCAAAAGGCCCAATTTATTTTACAAGTTTGGTGTAGATTGGACTAACAGATCAAAAGTTCTATTCAAGTTTTTCACAAAATTCTAAATGGCAGAAGATCGATCATGACGGACTTTAGGGGTCCAAGAGGATTTTTTGTTCTGTAAATGGAGATGGACCTATGACACAAATGGCATAGTTTATGAGATATGGCCTTTCACAGTGTGATATTTTGTGTCACTTGTTATAGCACAACCATCAGGCAAGGTTGGGTTTTCAGGTTGGTAGTAGTGGTTAATGCTAAAACCGTGTGCAAATTATAGCATCTCATTGAAATTTGCGTCAACAGAGGAGACAAATAATAATAATATTATTAATAGAAAAGAATAATCCAGAACAATAACTACAAAGGTTTACGCCCTTCGGGCTAGGAACCCAAATAATGATTAAAATAGTTGGAATAGTAAAAATAGTCAAATATACCGGCTGTACCAGTGAGCCACCTAATAAGGCTGTGCTAAAAGTAACAGTTTTTAAAGAAATCCCCTGGCTGTCTTATTCCTGTTTTTAGCTCTTTAACACATCTTAAAACACAGGTTCTGAGCATTTCTTTTCAGCAGCCTGTTGACTTTCTATTCATGTAGGACAGAAATATAACATACTTTGAACTAACCTCATTAATGTCAATTTGATTCAAACGTAACAATTACACTGAATGTAAGGAGCAAAAAAAAGTTTAACTTCAGAAAAGGTTAAAGGGTGTAGTAAGGCCTTTGGTGTGAACATGGCTGGGTAGAAGGAATGCATCTCACCTCCATCCCTCTGAGCAGCTCCAAGCAGCTTAATGAGCCACTTCTTTGTGCTGACCTGGACCTTCTCTCCTAGCTGGATCATAACCAGCGGATCAATCCGCTCTGAAACACAGCATGGACAGCTGACTTGGGTCCACGACTCCAGGCGAGACTTGCTCAGCTCACTCAAAACCCCAGGCCCCTTCCTCTTCTGGGGTACGCTACCATGGTTATCACCACTCAAGGATGTCATTGTCAACCTGTCAGAAGGGAATGGAGAACATGTCACCATGCTCTCCAATCACTGGTATGATGGGTTTGTGTAAATTGTTATTACAGTAAAGTGTGTGTTTCGAAATGTTCTGGAACTTGTTGCAGCTACACAAGATCTTCTAGAGAATGGGTCTAAAAAAATGAGTGATTGGCACTTTTCTTTGAATTTTCTTCCAAGAACAACATACTGTTTCCAGTGTATAGTAAGCTCAGAAGGTCTTCTTTCTGAAATTTCACCATAAATTGCACCGTTAATTGTTCTATAGTAGTAACGAGTAACGAGGAAAAGAAGGTCTTGCAGGACTGCTTTTTAACAACTGACTGGCAGATGTTTGAGGATGCAGCTGATGACAACATCAATGAGTACACAGATTCTGTCACAGGCTATATTTGCGAGTGCAATGAGAACATTGTTCCGAAAATGACCATCCGCACCTACAGAAACCAGAAACCCTGGGTCAGTCGAGAAATACTCTCATAACTCAGGGCGCGGACCACCGCCTTCAACTCGGGGGACTTTGACGCCTACAAAGCAACCAGGTACAACTTCTGGAGAACTATCAAGGACGCCAAGAGGGAATATCAAATCAAAGTGGAATCCAACTTCAGCCCTGACCCCAGACACATGTGGAATAGATTACGCTGTATCACGGACTACAAAAGGGATAGCAGGAGTCCTGCTCAAAAAATTCGTGGCTCGGTTTGATGCAGACAACACAGCGCCTGACACTGATGGACCGGAAAGTTGCCACGCCGACACTAACAACGACGGACGTGAGGCAGACCTTTAAAAGTATAAACCCAGGCAAAGCTCCAGGGCCGGTCAGCATCTCAGGCAGGGCTCTCAAAGGGTGTGCTGAGCAACTGGCTGAGGTGTTCACCAGCATCTTTAACTTCTCCCTGAGTTAGGACTTGGTCCCTACCTCCTTCAATGCATACACCATTATTCTTGTACCCAAGAAATCAATGGCCTATTTAAATGACTGTCGCCCAGTAGCACTAACATCTCTCATCATGAAGTGCTTTGAGTGGCTAGTCAATACCCACATCTGCTCCTTCCATCCTGACACTCTAGATCCTCTACAGTTTGCATACAGGCAGAACAAGTCTACAGATGACTTGTAGCCCTGGCGACACACACTGCTCTCTCCCGTCAGGAAAAAAGGAACACATGTACGGATGCTGTTCATCGACTACAGCTCAGCATTCAAAACTATTATTTCCTCCAAGCTCGTCTCTAAGCTCGGTGATATGGGGCTGGTTACCTCCGTCTGCAGCTGGATCATTGACTTTTTGACAGGTAGGCCTCAGTTGGTCAGAATCTGTAGCTACACTTCCTCCTCTCTGACTTAACACAGGTGCTTCCCAGGGCTTTGTGCTCAGCACTTTCCTGTATGCCCAGTTCACCCACGACGGCGAAGCAAAGAACACTCTAATGTCATCCTTGACAAACTTGATTTGATGACACTTCTATCTTTGGCCTCATTACGGACAACATTGAGACTGCCTACAGAGAGGAAGTCAAGGCACTAACCAGTTGGTGCCAGGACAAAAACAAAAGAGATGATCATGGATTACAGGAAACGGCAAAGAAATTGACATTAACCCATTCTCATTAGAGACGCGAAGGTTTAGAGGGTGAGCAACTTTAGGTTCCTTGGGGTCCAGATCCCTGAGGATCTCTCCTGGTCCCTTCATGCGGACACGGTGGTAAAGAAAGTTCGTCAGCGGCTTTATTTGTTGCGAAGGCTGAGGAAGTTTGGTATGGACGCCAAGATTCTCACTAACTTCTACAGATGCACTATCGAGAGCTTGTTGACTGGCCCTGTCACAGTCTGTTACAGGAACTGCTCTGCCCACAGTTGTAAATCACTACAGCAAGTAGTGTTAGTGGCTCAGCGTACCATCGGCAACAGACTCCCTACCATCCAGGACATCTACCTCCAGCAGTGCCTACGGTATGCTCACAGCTTCATCAAAGACCACATCCACCCAGCACACAGCCTTTACTCTTTGCTACCATCTGGTAGGAGGTAGAAGAGAATGGCTGCACGTACCTCTAGACTCAAAAACAGTTACTACCCACACTCCATCAGGCTATTGAACTCTAAACACTGAACTGTGAACTCTATTGTGTCACCGCAAGATGTGACACGCATCTTCCACTGGTGCAATACACCATTGTCACTTTAGGTAAATATTGCTAATTTAAAATGTAAAATTACTTTGTTTATATTTTTAAGATAAGATGTTATTTTGTACTTATCACTATTCTATATTCTGACATGCTCTTCACTGTGCAATACATTGACGCTGTCACTTCATGTAAATTCAGCTCATTTATAAATAACCTTATTTTACTGTGCAGAACTGCCCTTATTAACCTCACACTTCTTTTTGAATCTATCGCTGTTCTATATTTTGTACTTTTTTATTTGTTATTTTACATTTTGTATTTCTTAACTTGTATTTTGTTCTGCTGAGTTGACCAACTCTCCTCCAGCACATTTAATTTCATATGACAAATAAACTTGTACTTGAACTTGTGTCTGCGATAGATCTGGCAAATAAATACCTTTCCATTCCTTATACGTGTTTGCCTTCAGGGAGGGTTTTCAGTATGGGCAAGAACATGCTATATGCAACCAAGTATGTCTCAAGCCCGAGACAGTGGACAAAATTGTACTCCTTGCAAAAAATCATGATGCTAATATTTTATTCAATGTGTTCTTACGTTTCCTTAAATTCTATGTTACTAAAATATTATTGGATTGAAAATGCAATTTATTTTTATCATTTACATCATCGCTGGCGAAGTAAGTTCTCAACAGGGCCAAAACCATTGAAGCCCATCCCAGAGTGGCCAATTGCCAGCCAAATCTATTGCACAGACCGACTTTGTCATCTAAATTTACAACCCACCCCTTTCCGAGTCTCCGTTCTGCAACTAATCTCGCGTGGATGACAGAAAGTGGACACATGCTGTATAGCGGACATTGAGGCAATAGAAAAACAATACATAATAACTTAAATTAATACATTTCTGTTGGCTAACAAAGATAAAAATAGGCTAGTAAAGAAGGTGCTTTGATACAATAAAACTCAATCTAGGACCTTCTCCATAAAATACTTGTCTTGTACATACGTGCAGGCAGCGCAGCAAACAGTGCACATTTTTTTAGTGCGGTTGTATGACAGCTAATTTGCACAGGCTCTGCAGTCTAATTCCCTTTTATGGGCATTGAGGAGGAGTTTCTCAATGCTAAGTAGCAACAACTAACACAAGCTTTCAATTTACGTGAAAATTCCATAGAAATAAGAACATGTTTGCAAACACCTCTGCGGTTTAAGAACACATTGTTAATCTGACGTAGGCTTCTCTTAGGGAATGTCTTAAGGTCAATGTGAGGGTTGTGACGGCATCTGTCCAGTAGAGGGCGCTGCAGGGCCGTGGTGGGGAGACCTGCAGCTGACTAATCATGGATTGGCAACAGGTGTGTGGAATCTAATGATTAATGAGTTGTTATTTATGGGTGTCTGTTTTTTTCAGTGAAGAGTTGGGTGGAAAAGAAGCACGAGACGCTGGAGGAGGCTTGTGCTCGTAGTGTGAACTAATAAAGAGGGGTTGCCCTGTGTAAACTTTGCCTGTATCTCTGCCCAGCTTGTGAGTTCTGAACTACAAGCTCAGGTTTCTGTTGCACACGTCCAGGCCTCCTCCAACGTCTCCTGCTCCTTTTCCACCTAAGTCCTCACTGAAACAAACAGACACCAATAAATAACCCACAACTCACTAATCATTAGATTCCACACACCCGTTGCCAATCCATGCTTAGTCAGCTGCAGGTCTCCCTAGGACAGCCCTGCACACCCTCTACTGGACAGATGCTGTTACAACCCTCACAGTCAAATTTGAAGGTCCAATTCACTGGGACCAATGGTTGCACTTGTGGGCGTGGGCAATCATATAATGGTTATTGGCCAAACGTTTTTGGGACCATGATTACAAAACTTTCAACGCAGAACTCCCTAGAGAACAGCCATGTATGTTTTTGTGTTAGGCGTTATCTAAATTGTGTGAAGGCTTTTCCAATCACCTAAATACTGATCAAATAAAGAAAGTCAATCTTATGGCTGTGACCCTTGTTACACCCCACCCCACCCCCTCCATTATCATTTTCTAGACCTGCAATAAATCACTTAAGCTTCCAAAATACGTGTTGTGCTGGTATTACAATATCTTACTTTTATAGGTGGCTTTGGGTTGTGGTTCTACTCATGTTATCTCAAAAGCCATTTCCAATAAGTAATAGCAATATATGTCAGATGTGGAAAGAAAGAGATTAGAAATAAACGAAGTTCAGTTTTAAATCTTACTGCACTGTAATTTATATTTCTAATTTGTCAGATCCGGACATTTATTTCCTCAAACTTTTCCTGTTTGTAGCCCTGGCTCTGAAATATGCTAAACTGATATGAAATGTTCAAAATAAAAATATTTGCTAAACTAAAAATAAACGTATTAACTCATTTTTTCACCACAGGATCTGTTTATGCTGTTTGAGCCAATGAAATGTTCCTTACAGCTTTATTTCTAATTTTGATTATTTTATCAAGCCCATTTCTCAAGCACTTTATAGAAAAACAGAGGAAAACATTCAAAAATGTTAGACAGTGCTTTTAAATTGTAGGTTCTCCGACAATTATTATGTCTTTTTGTTAGTCTTACAATGATCTGCTGTCAATCTCTTGTTCTGATTGTTCCATTAGACTGCTGATATCACAATATTGAAATTTCTGAGGCCCTGAATGTCTAAACCGCTAGCTAGGTACAAATTAAATGCATTGGGGAGCAAAGATAGGAGCTTTGAGACATATTATATATACATTGTTGTAACAGCTGTGTTGCGCGTTTGCATTTAACTAGTCAAAGACTGTCAACAATCGTCATGCTATTATAATGATAGCTAGGCCCATCATAAAAAAGGAAGATTTATGACCCCTTTATGATACATTTAATTGTAGATAAACTGGCACAAAACAATGAAGCACATTCATTATTAAATGCACATACACAGACATACTACAGGAAGTACAGGGACACATAAAGGACCTAGTAAAATTCCAAGCAATTCACAAAGCATACCAAATAGATAGTTGGTCAGAAAACAAACAACAGAATCTGGAGGAAAATACAGGTACCACACAATGACCTGTCTCTTTCAG
>JAVQJS010026446.1:0-10004 GCA_036024795.1 Galaxias rostratus | reverse complement strand
TTGGCGATCTGTCCAGGGTGTACCCCGCCTCTCGCCCTAAGTTAGCTGGGATAGGCTCCAGCCCCCCCGCGACCCTACACAGGATAAGCGGTTCTGACAATGGATGGATGGATGGATTTTCCTCATAGAAATTTCACAAAGTAGTCTTGTTGCTTGCCTTTTTACTAAAAGGCGGTTTCGACCCAGCAAGTTAATTTATAAATTTTTCACACTTTATTGTTGTTAACGGTAAATCAACTTGGTTGAGTACATTCCCTTTTTATGGAAACATCTGATCCTTATGTCTTGGGTCTTGAATTTACCTTAATCTAATACCACAAAAAGAGTTCAAATGTAGGAAAATCAATGAACTGAATTATTAATAATTATTAGACTTAATAATTTATTGGACACATTGGACAGATGTTGCCTATAGTGATAAAAAAAAAAAAAAAAATCAGAATCCTTAAACAAATTGACAGGTGTAATCCATTCAACAACAATTTCAATGTCTGCTGCCCTCATTACAATGTCAAAAGTTCTTCCTCAATTTACGACCTGCAGCTGTCACTTAAGTCAGTAGAAGTTCTTATCAAGTATTGAAGTCATTGCAGTGTTTTCTCCATCATAAATGGAGAAAAGGAACATTTCTCATCGCCTCATCTAACAAGCACATGTACTGCTCGATTCCAGGCCATTTAAATCTCTGTTCATGATAGCCCAGGGCTTCTCAACATTAACCCTCCATGGAACCGCGTTGCCTGTTGGTCACAGACCAATTTTTGGCCTGTTACACTTGCGCAATACATCTACAATAATAACGTATTACTTGAAAAACGGCAAAGCCCTACAGAAACCAGCAAAAGTGTTATAATTAAAAATACTTTTCCCTTTGCGAATGCAATGTGATGCATCACTGTTATTTGCCTGGCCGCCTCAACGCATCGAACCTGGGAAATTTATTTTCCAGAGTTACCCAGGTTTGAGAGACGCCAGGCAGGTGTGGGAATTCTTACGTCTGGGCCCTATTGTATTGGAGCTTTCCCAGATGAACGAGACTGTCGCCTCTTTGCGACTGCGAGTCACTGGGGGGAAGGCTCTGAACTTTGTGTGTGCTTATGCATTAATTGGCCTTCTTGAAGTTGCTAGGTGGGGCCCTGGAAAGGATACCCACTAGTGATTCAATAGTTCTGCTGGGGGACTTCAAAGCCCATTTGGGTCATGATGGAGAAACCTGGAGAGGGATGATTGGGAGGAATGGCTTGACCCATCTGAACCAGAGGGGTGCTTTGTTGTTGGACTTCTGTGCAATACATGGATTGTCCAAAATGGACACCATGTTCAAGCAGAGGGATGCCCATAAGTGTACCTGGTATCATTGCACCATAGGACGCAGATTGACTTTGTGGTCGAATCATCAGACCTGCGACCGAATATCTTCGACACTCGGGTAAAGAGAAGAACAGAGCCGTCAAATGATCATTACCTGGCGGTGAGTTGTTTAATAATAATAAATAATACATTATATTTAAATAGTGCTTTTCAAAGACGCTGAATATCTGGATAAGATGGCGGTGGAAGCTCCCGGAGAGACCCGGTAAACTCAAACTAATGAGGGTAAATTGGGAACACTTGATGAAGACCCTGTCCTTAAGGTTTTTATCTCCCACTCCCAAGGTTGGAAACGTTGATTCCAAGTGATGACGCGGTGAAGGAAGCCGTCAGACTGAAGGAGGAGCCTTTCGAGCTTGGTTGGCCCAGGGGTCACCTGAAGCACCAGACTGGTACTGGGTGGCCCGAAGGGCTGCAGCTTTGGTAGTCAAGAAGGGAGAGGTTTAGGGAGGCTATGGAGAAGGACTTTCGGTTGGCCTCAAGAAAGATCTGGCAAACTATTTGACCTCAGATCTCAGAAAGGGAGAGCAGGGATTGTCGCAGGCACTTTTGAATAGGGGAAGAAAACTGCTGACCCAGACAGGGGATATCGTCAGGCAGTAGAGGGAGCACTTACAGGAACTTCTTAACCCCACCAACACGTCCTCTATGGAGGAGGCAGGGTTTGAAGACCAGGGGGAATCTCAGCAATATCCCTGGCAGAGGTCACTGGGGTTGTTGGGAAGCTCCATAGCGACAAGGCGCCGATTGTGGATCAGATTCGCACTGAGATGCTGATGGCTTTGGACATTATTTGGCTATCTTGGCTTTTTGGTGTTGTGTGGAGGTTGGGAACAGTATCATTGGAATGGCAGACTGGGACGTGGTTCCAATTTTTTTAATAGGGGACCAGAGGGTGTGCTCTAATTATCTGGGTGTCGCACCACTCAACCTACCTGGGAAAGCTTTTACCATAGTTTTGGAGATGGAGCATGAGACAAGCGGATTGGTGCAGCATCAGCAGTAATGGGGGGTGTTGTACCAGACCGTCGTAGTGAAGAAGGAGCTGAGCCAAAAGGCGAAACTCAAGATTTACCAGTCGGTCTATGTTCCAACCCTCACCTATGGTCATGGTAGTGACCGAAAGAATAGGATTGCAAGTACAAGCAGCTGAAATGTTTGTCCTCTGTATGATGGCTAAGTTTAGCTTTAGGGATTTGGTAAAGAGCTCGGCCATCCAGAGGGAGCTTGGAGTAGAGCCAAAGCCAGATAATGTGGTATGGCCATATCATTAGGATGCCTCCTAGGTGCCTCACTTTGAAGGTCTTCCGACCAGGCCCTTCTGTTAGGAGACTCCAGGGTAAACCCAGAGCATTCTGGTGAGATTGTTTATCTCGTCTGGCCTGGGAACGCCTCGGGATCCTCTGGGAGGATCTTGAAAGTGTCTGGGAATAGTGACATCTTGAATACCCTGCTGAGCCTGCTGCCACCGCCACCCGGCCCTGGATGGGTGGCAGATAATGGATGGATGGATGAATAGATCAGGCCGTGTTTCATTGGCGCACCATGTTGCATTAATTCTCTTGTTGGTTGCAAGGGGTTTCTGCAAGGGACTATTATAGGAAATTCTGAATTATTCTGCTTAGCATACTGTCAATTAGCAATAAAGTTAAACATTCTTGAATATGAAACTCACTGTAATATTTTTCTGTAATGTTAAAATGTGGTAAATTTTTATTCACATTGTTGGATGAGTTAAGTTCATATTTAGTTGATTCGTGTACTTGTTCATTAAGTAATAAAAAAGTTTTCAAATGCAAATGTCGCCATGAAGTAACATTGAAAGGAATGGCAATTTCTTTTTTGAGTGTGTGTATTTATAGGCTTATATCTTGTTAAAAAGCATAAGACATCAAAATGTTTGATTTTTATTTCTAAAGATGAACCAAGATACATTTAATTATGCTAATTGAAATAAAGTTCATGATATTACTTGTTTAATATATATTAATAAATTACTACTACCAACACATTAATTCCTATGGGCTGCTCTTCAATGGCAAGATGTTGCCAGAGGGTAACTTCACACAAACCAATTAATGAAAATAGTACTTTCATATGCTTTTCAATTTTAAACGACTTGTATTGTAAACTGTATTTGCCATGTGCTGAAATTCTATTAAAATATTAACCACTATTTCACTCTCTCTATTTTTCCCATTTTACCGATATAGTACTTTGGGGCTTGGCGGTGACGTAAAGTTTGGAACACAATTTTCTACCATTCCATGTAGACATTAATAAAACAACATACCTCACTAATAAAATGTGGAATAATGTACAGAAAGAAGACTATGCCATGTTTAATGAGACATTTCCAGGCTGTGTGTTTCCTCCCTTCTCTGCTCCCTGCTGGTCTCTCTGTGTTTGTGCATGTTTGCGGTGTGAGCGTGTCACTCCCGCCCCTCTCACATGCTACTACTTTCTACATTTGGTATGCACTGCAGCTGCCTTTACAGATCTACTGTTACATGTAGTATGTATACGATTGAGACTATTTTGTCATAAATTTACACCTTAAACTTTGACAATCTTGTTCATACATCTGTTGCAGTCCGCAGCCACCTGCCTGCTCCCATCTACCACTTGGCAAGGGATTATGGTAAGAACACCCAGAAAGGCATGCTAGCTGGCACATTGTAAAATATGACTAAATTCTATCAGACATCCTGGTATTTTTGTAATACTGCATTAGAAATACTAAGTATTGAGACATACATAAATAATTATACATACTAAATAGTTTGTCGTATGAGTATTGGGAGGAACCCAGGCTCTACGCTACCATTAGCTCATCTGCCTTCAATCAGCTTATCTTTCAGTACATCAACTCAAGTTTCTCATCCACTCCTCGCCAGATTGTGGTTTGTGGACCTCAGACTTCTTTTGGACCAAGCATTCTCTATCTATCCATTCATGTTTTTGACTGATTGTATGTCCTTGTGCTCAGGATCATTCCTGACTTAGCTGCTTGCCTTACTGCCCGCCGTTCCCGCCAGACCACACCATTCCTGCAGTTGGGTTTGCTCTGTACCTCATTACGTCTGTGTATCTTTTTCTTATTTTTTTAAACCGTGGCAAAAAAAATGAAAATAAGGTGAAAAACGATGCAGCTAGCCACCTAATCAAACTTAAGATAACAGAAGGTCTTAATGTGGAACTTACACAAATACTAGGTTAAAATGTATGAAAAATTTACATTTTTAAACAATGATTTGTTAATGTATATTAGATGTAAGTTGTGGTATATACTATATAATAAGCAAATTATTGATAATGAGCTAAATTGATGATTGCAGACAAGGATCTAATCTCACAGTCAGTAATGATTTAGGGTCTATGTCTACTCAATCAAATGACAGAACTCCTGTTCGAACCATTCAGCTTCTCTGCAAGACTTCCAATATGCCCAAGAGAGTGTCCGGTACCAACATCATCCCATGACACTAAACTCCAGTTAGACAAGGGAAATGCCATGCATGAGTCAAATATGACAACTTTGAAACTTAGTCAAAGCCAGGTATTCTGGGAAAGGTATCCTAAGAGACAAAGTACAAAGCCTACATAACAGATGCAGAGTTCAGTGATTTTGCTGAAGTACTGATCAAGAAGCATCCATTCCTTTGTAAACGTAATTTGTACTATGGTTGCAACGGATGAAAATGGTCTGAAATGGGAAACTACTGAACTCAGCTTAAGGGCGTCAGGTGTTGTAAATTACTTGCATATTCACTTCAGTCCAAATCTCCAGAGAATGCATTGCCAGCAAAAAAAAATGTAATGAGACAGAGAGAAGCCATTTACATACCCTGACATTCTGGAGAGACCACAAACACATTTGAAGTCTTTAATGGATGCAGAATATGCTAATGGAGATAGAACTTCAGCTGGATCAGACCCATTCACAGAAAATTAACTAGCGGTAAGTGATCTAACCTAGACAATAATAACCAAATAGCTCCTTTTTACAAAGTTAACACGAAGTACAATAATGGAAGAAACGACAAGGGCAACTTAAATACACAGTGGATGACACAAGCAAAAATGACATTTGGGACAAGACAGGTGAACACATTGAGGCAGAATCCTGACAAGACTTATTTGACTTTGAACCTACATGTGCCATTGTGCAAATCTGTGAATAAACTCCTCATATGTTAGCACAGGGTTTACTGAAAATAAAATGAATGGTTTCACAGAGACATCTTAAATGCTTTGTATTGAAATTAGGTTTAATGTAGTTAGGCCTTTACAGAGACGGTTTTTTATAACAGTTTTTATAGATTATCGTGTGAATGTGACCTTCGAACATTCACCACTTGCGCAATGTGCAAATCTATGACTAAGATAGTCTACAAAAAATAAAAATCAATCCATACATCTCCAAGTTATCCTCTCAACAGATTTAAAGTTTGGTTTCACTGAGACAACTTTAACAACTTTTAATTCATGAAACTATAGGCAAGTACATTCCTCAAGCAACATGAATGATGGTGGTACTTCATTGAACTCTTATTTTGAAGCCTGCGCACGGCCGTCTAGTTGTCTTCCAGAGCTATATCGAGAGAATTGCTCTGTGTAAATTCAGGATTTGGGGGCGTGTTCCGTAAAATCCCACCCACTCTTCACGGTTACTGTGATAAGAACTGCAACTGAGTCCCGTACGGTAAGCAACTTTTTTTTCTGAATTACGCGCAACGTATTTCATTGCAAACCCCACAATTGTAATAGCAACTCTAACAAAACTATGTTTCTTATTGGGTGGTTTAAATTCAATTTGTGTTATTGTTAAATTCAATACTCTATTCCACATCTTTGGTAATAACTTTCTCAAGCTATGATTATTTGTGTTATTGCAGTTGGATTTTACACCACTTCGTATGCATGTTTTAGATGTGCCCCATTACAATAACACGTATCTAGCTTTAAATCAGTTATTTTCTGCATTTTCGGCATTCGTTTACTGCAAATGTATAAATAAATTGCGAGATTTGATAGATTATAAACTCTTACTTCACCAACCCTACAGTTTTGATAACCTGCTTAACATTTAGTCTGCGAGAAATGCTTCGGTTGACAATAGATCTGGCTGTACAAAATACCATAATTAGATTTCCTAACGCAAAGTTTGAGGTTCTAACCGTTAGCAACCATGTTACGCAATGTGAAAAAAAAACTGGAAAAAAACTTTGTTTTTTTTACATTCAAAATATGCATTTGTTATTTCATGCAAAAATAATTGAGACTTCTTTAATTTATACATAAATTAATGTTCTTTAATAATAACGAAGTATTACTTTCTGTGCTATTAATTGCAAATTTGGAGGAAGATCCGACCAATTGCATGGGGAAAGTGTGTATTACAATATGCAAATTGCAAAGTATGACTAGTAGGCACTTATTTAGTGCAGCACACCGCATATTCTAAACTTGATTTTCTTGGTCTAATTAATTATAATTGAGCCCCACAACTTTTGGCAAATTATATTTCCTTAAAAAGTCTATTGGTCTTTAAAGTCGTTGATCCATGGTAAATGTTTTTGTTCTGTTTTTATAGCAGTATATGCTCTATGGAGTTCTGCCGGCCTGGATGTTAGAACAAGCTTGCTAACCAGGGAATCGAGAAAATACTTCCAAACAAAAATGCTAGTCAGAGTTGGAATCAGTATGGCAGTGATGAGGATGGGTCTGAAGGTGAGAGTTTGGAGGGGTGCGGGCCGATGTGCATCCACGCGGTTACCTTGGTTCACTCACTTCCAAAGAGGGGTTCTCTTCCCCATTTCACTGTCCCCAACAAGATGCATTTGCACCTCACGAGCCAGTTGGAATACTTCAGCATCCACAGGAACACCTCGGAAAACCCCCTCTTACAGTTACATCGTTGTGGGAGCAGGTTCTGCAGGTTGTGTTTTGGCTAATAGGCTATCAGAGGACCCCCAAGAGTCTGTCTTGCTGTTAGAGGCTGGGCCAAAAGACTTGTTCCTGGGTAGTACACGCCTCTCCTGGAAGATACATATGCCCGCTGCATTGACCTACAACCTCTGTGACGATAAGTACGACGTTGATTACATCTTAGACTGTAATGTCTCCTATTCTCTATTGATGTGCAATTACGTTTTACCAAGAAAGATACATTGTAGTTAAAGACACACAAACGCTTTATGAGTAACTTGCACTTTCTAATCCTAATAGTTAAAGACGAGTGCTATAATAACTGTTTTCTGTAAGTTTTTCCCCCCAATTTAGCTAGTATATGTCTTAAGCCTCTTTCTTCATCAAAATACATTCCCATCTTGTTTAAGACTTAGTAGTGAGGATTTTTACGAGTGCAGCATAAAATGCGACAAATGAAATTTGTTTTATCATATACTTTATAAACCTGATTAAGTTAAGTAACTTAATTCCACGTATATGATTAAATCCTCGTTTTAATGTATCCAGATACAACTGGTACTATCACACCTTGCCACAAAACCACATGAACGATCGAGTCCTGTACTGGCCCAGAGGTCGAATCTGGGGCGGCTCCTCATCCCTCAATGCCATGGTTTATATAAGGGGCCATGCCGAGGACTACAACCGGTGGCAGAGAGAAGGGGCAGAGGGCTGGAACTATGACCACTGTCTACCTTACTTCAAAAAGGCACAGTGCCATGAGCTGGGAGGTGACCGGTACGGTTCTATGTTCAAGTAATATGGTGTATAAAGACCAATATAGAGTATAAAGGGATTACACACACTGAAAAAAAAAGTTATTGAAAAGGTTGGCAAAGCAAAAATATTTTATAATACTGAAAAATTCCATTTGACATACAGGTTTTGAGATCTTATCTTTTGTGCAGTTACCGTGGAGACAGTGGCCCACTTCATGTTTCCAGGGGAAGGACAGAGCACCCTCTTCATAAGGCCTTCATTGAGGCAGGCCAGCAGGCTGGTTACCCCTTCACTGATGATATGAATGGAAACCAGCAGGAAGGACTGGGGTGGATGGACATGACCATATACCAAGGTAGGGGCAACTGAAGGGGCTTCAATAACTACCATTTTGTGATCAGATGTTGAGAATATCTACTTTCTGTCAATATTGGATTTGATTTCATTTGTACCTATTCCACTCCCTATTCCCTTCCTGTTTCCAAGGGAAGAGGTGGAGCACGGCCAGCGCTTACCTGCGGCCGGTTCTGAACAGACCCAACTTGACAGCGGAGGTTAAATGTCTGACCACAAGGGTTTTGTTTGAGGGCAATCGGGCTGTGGGCGTAGAGTATACACAGAATGGTCAGAACAAGAAGGTAGGACGAGAAGCAGAACTTAAGCTGGTCTGTTTTAAATCAAAATTTCTCAACATAATACACCACTTTTTCCTCTCAGCTTTCCCAGCTCTCTCTTAACTCCCGGCGTAGTTGGAGTTCACTATTGATGGCCCTTTAAGATCATTCAGTTGAATGATGTCTTGTATTTTCCATTCTCCTCTCTCACCTGATGTCAGGTGTTTGCAGACAAGGAGGTGATTCTAAGTGGTGGGGCGATCAACTCCCCCCAGCTGCTCATGCTGTCGGGAGTGGGAAACGCCGACGATCTCACGCAGCTAGGAATCCCTGTGGTGCAGCACTTGCCAGGTGACGTCTTAACTCCACATGACCTCAAGATTTCTCAGCCTCGTGTTAGGAATTCTTTATCAGACCCCGGAATGTTGATTTTTGTCTGGGCTGATCAGCTGACACTGGTTTTCTGTCACCATGCATTCTTGTAGATTAAAGGGGACATGGTGAGAAGTCTTGCCATAGGTAACGTTCACATTAAGGCTCAAGTATGCTTCAAGTGAAAGCTTAATAGTTTGATTTTGCCAGGGTAAGTGCAAAAAGACATTTTTGGTTGGTGCGTGGGTGAACACGGCAAAAGCATGCATTGGGGGTGGCTGGTCCTATTATTCAGAGGTTTAAGGAGCTAGGAGTGGTTTCTGGGTCCCCCGTATAAACTTTTCGTTTTGTTCATAGCAGCACACTTGGAATGTTGATGAAAAGAGAACTATGAATACTTCTGAGATCAACTTAGCTGACCAAGTCAGAAAATATGAGTCATGTGTTTGTGTGTGTGTGTGTGTGTGTGTGTGTGTGTGTGTGTGTGTGTGTGTGTGTGTGTGTGTGTGTGTGTGTGTGTCGGCTGTGTAGACTGTGTGTATGTGTGTGTCTACTGTCTACACAGTGTGTGTGTTTGTGTGTGCAGTCATAAAAGTATGCGCTTGTTCAGATGGATTTCTTTGGCATCCTTGTATATCAGATATCAATGTGTATAAAATATATACACACATTGTACTGTAATTTTCATTACATTTATTTTAACCTTAGTTTTGCCGTATCTGTTCTCTAGTAAAAATAACGGCTGCTAATAGGACTGTAGATTAGATTAGATTCAGCGTCTTTGAGTGTTTTGAAAAGCGCTTTATAAATATAATGTATTATTATTAGATTCAATTTTATTGTCATTGCACAGAGTACACGTACTGAGACAACGAAATGCTGTTAGCATCTAACCAGAAGTGCAAAAGAAGCAGTAAAATGTACGTACATAAGTGATAAATATGTATACAAGTG
>JAVQJS010026417.1:0-11348 GCA_036024795.1 Galaxias rostratus | reverse complement strand
CCCCCACACTAGCAGTCTGATACTGCCCGCCCCCCACTAGCACTGTGATCACCCCCCCCAACCCCCCTCATCCCCACTTGCACTCTGACACACCCACTCCACTAGCAATCTGATACACCGCCCCCCCCCACACACACACTAGCAGTCTGATACACCCCCCTACTAGCACTCTGACACCCCCCTCTACACCCACCAACACTCTGACACACCCCCACCACTTGCACTTTGATACACCCACTCCACCAGCAGCCTCAGACACAGCACCTCCTTCCACCAGCAGCGTGATAAACCCCCTGCACATCCCTCCACTAGCAGCCCGGCTAGGAGCCCCACGACAGGCAAGTCACCGTGTTCATTAATTACCAACTCCATTTTCCTCTGCGAAACACTGTAAACAAAATGGGGCGATGGGGAACTAGAGAGCGATTAGCGCGACACAGAAACGAGGAGGTGGGTGCAAGGAAGGCAAGGAGGGAGAGGAGATAGGCCACAGGCAGAGTTTGGAGGGGAGGACGTGAAGGAGGTGAGAGGAGGGTACCAGGGAGCAAGAGGAAGACAGGTTGGAGAATGGCTAGGAGGAGGCAGAGCGACATCTCTTCTGCGGGTCTGTTCTTTTCCGAGCAAGGGAACGTAGCCGAGGCATCCCAGAGCCTGTTCCCACTCTAATTATTCCAATTATCATGGCATGCTATGAAAACGTGATTAATAACACAGAGGATATTGTTGTGGCAATTAGCCATATGGTGGAGGGACTCTGCTCTGTCACGATTTTGCCATTAGCATCTACTTATGTTTGTCAGAGGCATGCAGCCTTGACAAGCTCAAGTTCTGCTCACCTTGCACTCCCCACAGAGCGGCCTGCACTAGGGGGGGGGGATGCAGGGCATTCCAGACCTCCACGCCTCAGTGAATTTTTCATGCCGCGTTCGGTCGGACTGGGGACAAAGTGTCAGCTAGCGTCTGGGACAAACCCATCACACCCCGGGGCTCCTGTGGCGAGGAAAAGAGGGGGGGAAGAGGCGAGTAAATTATTTGCGGCGGTGGCGATGTTTAACCTTGCGCGTGGCAGCGAGAACGCACACAAACTTTAATACAGAAACTCATGTCCTTCTCCAGCTCACACATACAAAGGTTTCTTGTCCTGTCAAATGAGCGTCGTTGACTCTGCATCCGCCCTGAACTGCCGTTTTTACAGCGGGACACCTTGTTAGGACCTGTTGCTATTCTCCAGATGGCCATAAAAATGCATGAGGTCTGCCCAAACTATGATGAGCCCAACCACTTAAGAGAGAGAAAATCCCCAAAATATAAAAGAAAAGCTAAGCAGGTAGAATCTGCGTTCAATTGTATACCCCATGGACCAGAAGGAAGCTTCAAAGGAAAATGCATTTTGTTATGCCTGGGGATAAGTACACAACATAGTTGAGTTGACAAATACTGAGCAAAAGCTTGCGCATAAAAGATATGTAAAAATGAGG
The DNA here is from genome assembly GCA_036024795.1 of Galaxias rostratus. Taxonomy (NCBI): domain Eukaryota; kingdom Metazoa; phylum Chordata; class Actinopteri; order Galaxiiformes; family Galaxiidae; genus Galaxias; species Galaxias rostratus. Next base: position 9,870 of record JAVQJS010026417.1, on the reverse strand, counting down.
GCATGGAAAAGAAGCTCTGTTTTGTTTAAAACATTTTTTTAAATAGCAATAAATATATTTTGTGAGGAGAATTTTTAATATTACAAATAGCTTGAACTGGAAATTGCATCTTCTGTAACTTTTGAAAAAAATTATATCTGTATCAATACTGTGTCAATATGTTTCAACCGCCAATACATTATTTCCCCTCAACTTACTGCTCCAGTGCTGAAAAAAAGGGGAGTGGGGGGGGGGGGGGGACAAGAAGTACCAGAACAGCCAAGAGCTGCAACATTCAAGAAGCCATGGACTTAAGTGTGTTGTGAAAGAGGAGAGATATGGGCCTTTTCATAGGATCATTAAAACAGCAAGATGGATTCAGTAATTGAATGAAAAAGCAGGATCTGAACAACATCTGTGCCTTGCACATAAATCATTTCAACGAGAGGCTCCGACTACAATAAAGCTCTCAGCCCGGGAGTCAGAGAGGCTGTCACACACATCTTAAGGCCGCACACGCATGACAAGTTATCAGTCCACAGACACAGCACTTCAAGTCAACACAGAGTGGTGAAATAAAAGAGGATCAGTACATGACATGAATGTTAGTCTGTTCGACTCCCCACTTTAGTAAGCAGAGCATTGGGTGTCGCTATCCGCTGGCCTCTATGAACCAAAAGACGCCCTTTAAAATGTCCAAACACTCTTAACCTTTCAAAATGACCTGATAACACGGAGACTGAAGTTAAATGAAGATGGTGTACTTGTCATACTTTACTGAAACCATGGAAACGCTCACCTTACCTTAGATGTTGCCAAGCTTACTGGTGTGCCAGTGACATGGTTTTCCCTTATAGCTAATGATGACGTTATTTTACTTTGCATTATTTTTTTCATTTTTATTTTTTATTTTTTTTATTTCTCAAATAATCGAAAAGAAGATCAAACTGTCAATAAATCATCCATGTTTTATGTGTGTGTATTTTTCTTTGTCTTTATCTTTATCAAGAGCACCAGTAATTATTGAGGACACTTGGTGTTTTATAACTCAAAAATGATTCCAAAAACATTGGTAAACTTTCTTTCTTTGAAACTGACCTACGCATTGTCCACATGCTTAGTCCCCTGGGGATGGACCTTGGCAACACAAACTAACACGTTAGAAAGGCGTACTTTGTGTGTAGTCATGATCAACCCTCTAATTATTCAATAATCTAATAACCCAATTGTTCACGGTTGTATGACGAAAGGCTCTCACACCAGATGGTGGCTTCTGTGATAAAATCCCACACACTGTGTGCATCCTTATTTATCGCCTGGTCTAGGATGAATGGTTTGTCACTTTACTAGGGTGATATCAATCATTTAGATGGAATATATTGCAAATAGATATAAGAAAAGATATTGAGTAAAGCCAATCTCATTGCTAAGTTACGGTATGGCCCTGGTCTGACTCTGGTCTGTGAGAGTATTAGGACAAGGATGCCATGGTGCTCTGGATGGCATTGTGAGAGCATGTGTTGATAAGAGAACAGCACGACTCTAGCACGGTCTGATTGTGCAGCTGTGGATGATGCCATAATAATCGACATTTTTGGAATGACCGACATAGGTTCAAATGGGCCTCCTTCAAGCTGCCAAGGCATCCTGGCAGTGCACTATGACCTATGTTGACATTGTCAATCCACCATTGGTTTGGCATGTTCTATCTTATCCTATATGACCTCGCTTAAGTGCTCAATTTATGCATGAACGGTATGTTTTGTTGTTTTCTGCTCTACAAATATGCTTCATCATCGACATCAATTAGATAGTCAAAGACTTAAGGGATCTGAAACTTTGTTGTGGTAATCATCAAATAAATGATTGCAAGGTAAATCTCATGGAAATACATTCTATATCTGGTTGATAATAAATCCTAAAATAATGACATCCTTAGCCATAAATGACAAAACAAGAGGCCATTAAGGCATGCACGAGTTGGCCTGATGTCTGACAAACAGATGTTAATAATTCTCTCATAATGGTGAAGGAGAGAGGGAAGGGATGGCAATTCTGTTCAATTCTATCAAATAAAATGGCAGAAAGGGGTCAGTGGCATCAACATGCTGTTGAGAAAGTGAATCTGAAGACTGATAAAGCAATTACAAGGGAATTTCATATCAAAAAGTATCTTGTATATAAACCCTTATCTAAACATATGTATGCGTTCTTCAAAACATGTCTGAAATACAGCATGAAGCTGAAATTACAAGTTTACGGTTTTTGAACTTACATTAACCGAAAAACTAAAAAACAGGGACAGCCCATATTTTCATGTTGAAGCAGGATTAGACACAATGCATTTTCATATCTGAACATCTGCATTCTCCATAGTTTGCCTTGTTGTTGTCGGAGCCAAATGGGAGATAGTCACTTTCAACTCACCAATCTGACAGATCATCGCCTCAATGTGAGAATCTTTTCGCACCATGGCATCGTTCTAAGGTTCCACAGGCACAGTAAAAGCCAAGTGGCAACGGTCTATTAGATGAAGACTGACTTTAACATATTTCAACATATTCCTGCTGACTATGGTGTTTTATCAGGCTCTAATGTGAACGTATGAGCCGATATGAATGTTAGGGATACCAACAGCTTCATTGTTAGGGATGCCAACAGCTTCAAATCTCATAGTGTGCACAGTTGTTTTTTGTTGTTTTATTCTGTCAATACAGCCTGGTAAATGTAGTTGATAAATTGTTGTCATGACTTAAATACGGCAATTATAGGATGGGGAAAAGTAGGCAGATTTTAATGAGATTTAAAATGTATATTTTCTATGGTAAGATTTTGAGAACGACCACACAGTTATAATTCGTTTAATAAACTAACAACTTTAGCAATGTAATGTTTCTCAGCATAAAATTGCCATGAAAAATATGTTTATTTAACATTTTATTTTTATTTATTATTTATTGAAGTAAAGTTAGAAAGTGTGAACAGCACAGTGAACCAAAAATAGGCAGTTCTTTTTATTAAATCAAATACGTACCTTTATCGGAGGACATCATTAAGGGGAAACACCTGCTTTACCATAAGATGAAATCCTAAGATCAACATTTACAATGCATCATTATACTGTACATCAACCCAAAGTTTTCAGACAAGTTATAAAGAAATCCGCAAAGCATTCCACCAGCCTGACATCTTTCTAGGCCTCGTGTTAACACAAAGCAAAAACTACTTTACTACCATCAGCGCGGTCCAAACATATGTGCTTACATTTTCTTATCCATCATTATTTTTGTCCATTCGACATCTGCCAAGACAATAATCTTTGAAGTTCCAAAACTATACATATGCCACTTATACATCACTTGCAAAAGCAAGCACAATCTTTTTTTATTTATTTTCTGTATGCAGTGCACAGTAGCCTATTGTAAGAGGCTGGCATACAGTGCCACCTTCACATACTGAATGTGTTAGTACACAACTATATGTATGTGCTATAGATATAACAACACACATTGTAAACACAAATACAAAGAGAACAAATATCTAATTTACAAAATTTATTTTTCAAAATTGTTTCTCATTTCACACTTATGTAAGAATAAACCACAACAGACAAAATAAACAGTTTGCACAAACTACTGTGTGCAATACTGCGTGCAATGCCAGGAGTACTGTAAACAGTAGCAAATATAGACTTCTTACTGTTTAAGTAAAAAAAAGAAAAAAAGGGAATAAAATAATTACGCTTCTTCCTGTCCTCTATTAAGGTTTGGCTACACAGAGCTCAGCAGTAACTTGCATATTTGCTGTGCTCAGGCAACACATTTCCAAGTGAACAAACTATATAAATAAGTGATAACACACATCTGGACTGGTTGTAAGAAATTGGTAAATGGGTGTGGCATTTTGAATTAAAATGTGGTTGTGTCATTGAACGTCTCTATGTTGAACTTGTTTACGGAAGCTACTTTGACTTTTATTATCGGGCATGACTCGTGTTTAAAGAAGCAAAGGTTTGATTGACGTTACCCCTAGCTAACACAATGCTGGGTGCAAGTGATCAATTGACATGCTGACCTTGAGCTCCCAAAAACCTGACATGCCTTATTCTAACTGAGATTTTTGTTGCACCTTTATTTGACAGTCTGTATTAGACTGATCTGGGAAATACTATCAAAGTCACACGACTCCGGTAAAATCCTCTCTGCACCTTATCAGGGTCTCCCAATTACCTGGAGTCCAAAGTAATTACTAAGCACAAGCCGCTTCTTAGTACAATGTTCTACGCAATCTTCAACAGTATTACTTGGCCTACCCAGCCTGAGCAACAATAATGCCTATTCATACAATATGACTTGATTGGCAAGTGATTTTGAATGTCAATTACACCCAAGAAAGAGTTCTTGAAAAATGCACAGGAATAATTTCATGTTTGTGTAATTTCTTACTTCCAGTCAACTTGCGAGAGAAATCGACCAAAACAAGGATACAAATAACCAAACACATTAAAATATCGCTTTGGAATGCAAGAAAGCATACATCTTGCAAACGAATTGGAGAGACTTGGAGGAGGAAAGAGGGCTCAACGTGTCTTGTTCATTTGTGATGGACTTGGCGGGAGACCGTGACTGGTGTTTGGATAAAGAAAAGACAGTTGCAAACACAAATCTGCCATCCCTTGTTTTTGTGTGTCTATGTATGTGTGTGTGAAAATGTCCCCTTTTCCTTACCTTCCTGCACACTCCAGAACCTGCTGCTCCACAGCCACCCATTAATCCCCCCACCCCGTGTCGGATCCCAGCCAGGTAATTACTGTTTAAAAATATTTCATCCCTTTCTTTCCCCAAAAATGAGACAAACGGAAACAAAGACAACACGGTTCTGAACAACGACAAAGACCCGCTTTAAATTCTTTTCCTCGGGTGGAATTGGTGGCTTTGTTTGCACGCACAGTACAAGGTGTCTGAAACCAAATCTGCCCCTGTTTCATATTCAAATACTACAGCCATGCTCTAGTTTTTACGCAGGGAACTTGGTTGGCTCGGCCTTGGTGAGACAGAGAACACTTCTGCACAGAGCCTTCGGAAGCTGCTACCGGCACACTGTGTGCACCTTCCCAACTTCACACACACAAAGCACATCTCAACCCAGAAACGTTCTACTGGAAAACATATAGCGACAATTTGCCATTGTATGCGAAAATAGATTAACCTCCACAGATATTCCACGTTGGCTGAATTAGGCTATATTGTTCATCCTCTACTTTGCACTTTTACTGATCTCATCCTGAGGCGGTGACTATTGAGGTAGGAAACAGAGGCGTTGCTGTTTTTAAGTTCTCCCCTGAATTGAAGATAAGTGTGGGTGGCATGAAAAATACTCACGGCATGAGTGGGAAGTCAGCTGTGTCGTGAGAAAGTGTAGATCAACTGAGAGCTCTAACATGATCTGGTTAAGATCATCCACATTATATGATCTACTGGAACTATGGGATATACTATCTGAACAAGCAAATAAATAATTTACTGACCATCTGTGCAACACATTAGAAGCCAGGTTTGGCATTACTTACAGAACTAATTCAAGCTTAACAAACAAAAGAAGAAAAAATCTTATTTATATTTTACAGTGCTGAACAGTTTATTACAAGACCTATTTAAAGGTTTCCACAAAATAGACTCAACTTGTTTTTTGTGACACAATTTTGTGTCATTATTCTGACGTGTCCACCTGACACAGAACATAATCGATATGTACTTCTCAAGCATTTCACAACTACCCTAGTTACAGAAAGTCTTTGAAGGGAATCAAGTGTTTTATGCGCTTAAGCAGGTGTTGATTGTAAGAACATTCACATGAATGTGCAGATAGACATCTAGCTCATGTTGTGACTCTAACCCTAGAAATAGACGACAATGCCACACTCGTGGCAGTTTGGTGTAAATCAATATGTCAACAATGTCAGAATAAACGAGCTGTGCAAGGAGAATGTCAAATGCTGCAGCCTTTCTGCTACCTTTTAAATCTTCTGCGTTACCCTTAATTGAATTGAATGAAAGTTAATTTGAATTCATCGCACAGTGAAACTTTCACAGTTCTTGTGGCCATAGTTAGAGGGGCAAACTTAAAAATGACACGGCAACGCCACATTTAATTAAAACTACTGTGGTGCGTTGCTGCATGCCAGTGAACAATGTGCTATGTTGGAACAACCATGATACCATTGTATTACTTTTAGAATCCCGTGAACAGTTTATTTTAAAAGAACGTATCGCTAAAACAACTTACTGCTGAAGTTGTCTCTGTTGACAGAAACATGTCATTATACAGAAGATGGGGGATGGAGCTTGCCGTTCGTTTGAACTGGGATGGTAACCCACGCTGGTCACCATCCCCTTGTTCCCTGTTGCCATTGCTGCTTGAACACACTCAGGTGGCGGTGTCAGCGAGAACATTGTCTTGAGGAGCTCAGGTGTGCTGACAGGTAGAGCCCAAGGACCCCCCCCCCGGCCCCCTGGGGAAATCAGACGCTGCACTTCTCTCACCAAATGAGTGTGTTTACCGCAAGGGAAAAACAAACACTTTTACACAGAGGAAGCCTGCTGTACCAAGTGACTGAGGAGAAAGCAGACAGCGCGTAGGCCTACTGGAAGAGATAGCCGGCGTGAATGAGACCGTGACCAGAATGCAAGACACATTGAGACGCGACGAGGACGGGAGGCAAACGACTGAAACACTGAAGGCAGAACACAAAGCGACTTGGCAACAGCTGGTATCACTGAGGGACTTGTCCCGTTAGATTCAACGGAACTGTCTTGTCATGGAGGCCACACGCTACCTGGCTGTGCAGGTACCCCTCCTACGTGTCAGCGCTAGCAGTGGACTAAATTCATTTGATCCAATCCAGTGTCTGACTGCTAGGGAAAAAGGGACAAATCAGACGATAGTTTTGAGAGCACATGGATAGCGGCCTGTTTGAATGTGTTAATTGCCTAGCCCCTCTGTAGGCAATACAACAGAGGACAGCAGCAACGGGGTGTGTGTTTCTGCAGCCCACCATGCAGTCTCATGCGCTACAAACACAGAGAATTAACTTCAGAGGGATTAATTCCTGAACAGAAGTATACTGACATTGAATTATCAGGGGGAAACAGCAGGGTGTGAAAAAAGAGCCTTCTAAAGCCTACAAATACACGCACACACACACTGCTTCTGACATGGAAACCTGGCCAAATTCACGGGCTGCTTTATTCCCAGCTTCACACTGATACTATGTGTGTGTCGATGCGTGTGTGTGTGTGTGTGTGTGTATGTGTGTGTGTGTGTGTGTGTTTGTGTGTGTGTGTGAGACTTGAGTGATGAGAGGCAGAAATGTTTGTGATCAGCTTCCAGAGAGTCATTGTCCCAGCAGTAGAGAACATTACTAAGGTCTTTCTGAACACCTCTGGAATCAGGTGGGTGGTAGAGGGAGAGAATACCCCATGCTGCCTGGAGAAATGTATAGCCATTCAGGCACAACACACCTTGTCTATATCTCTCTCAAGTGTTTACTTTAAAGTGCAACATATGTATTTCTTCATATAATTTATTAACTTTGATATGGTCCTAAAACGAGCTTCTGTCTATGTCCCTATTTGTCATATTGAAGTTATCAATGTTTCATGTGCATCCACATTCGTGCGGTGCTGTTCATGTTCCGCTGTCCTCTGACACGTCCTGTCCGTTCCCCCCAGACATCCGGGAGACGGCGTTCGTCTACGCCATCACGGCGGCCGGCGTGACCCACGCCGTGACCCAGGCCTGCAGCATGGGCGACCTCCTGCAGTGCGGCTGCGAGGCCACCCGGAGCAGAGCGCCCCCGCGGCCCGCCGCCGCCCTCGCCTCCCCCTCCTCCTCCTCCTCCTCCGTCTCCGCCCCGTCGGACGCTGGCGAGGGGGTGAAGTGGGAGTGGGGCGGCTGCGGCGATGACGTGGAGTTCGGCTACGAGAAGTCCAAGCAGTTCATGGACGCCAAGAGGAAGAAGGGGAAGAGCGACATCCGCACGCTGGTGGACCTCCATAACAACGAGGCGGGGCGACTGGTACGGCCACCGCCGCCTCACGCGCTGCGCTGTGGGTTTGTCTCGAGGGCAGACCAGCGTAGCACTCTGGGAGTCTGAGTTTTTACCTTAGGCTCTAGAATGGTTCATTGCAGATCGGAAATAGTTACAAGTAATGGTACGGTCCAAACAGCAAAGCTGAAGGGAGATATTATTTTTGACCTACTATGAAACGAGTACAATGGATGGGAACCCCATAGCACACCAGGACGTTACCTAATGAATGATTTGACGGAACGTATTTGAGAAGCTGAATTTTCCAAAAGACGTTCCGTAAATTCACTCATACCTCATAAGCCCTTGCTCTAGCGCCCTCTTTTGTATGAGGTTCCTTTTTTTTGTGCTGGCTACTGATACAAGATATGCTGTAGGATGACTACCCCTTTTGATCAGAATCAGAACCAGAAATCCTTCATTTGTCTCACAGTGGAGAAATATACAGTGTTTCAGTATTAAAGTGGACAGGGCAGATACAAAGTAAAATACACATACGTTAAAATTATGTATTATTTGGTCCATTACATTACATGTAGGAGAAATGTGACGGGCTGCAAGGCTTTTTTAATCAATAACTAAGTGTCCCATTGATACTATAAAGAAAATGTAGCCAAACCACCACCGAATCCCATGTTGTTTCCCCGTGACCTGATCATATCAAACCGTTTCAAACTTTCCCCCCCAACACTGAACCATCGAACGCCAACCTCAGGTGTTCGCGGATTCAATGTCGATTAAAGAAACAACGCTCGAGGCCAGATCCTGCCAAAAGTGTGCGCACGCCGCAGCACATGTGTTAGGAGATCCTATCTGTGGGACAAGGCAGCCCACTGCGGGTGCCTCCGCACGGCGAGTCACAGAACGACACGTGGAAGGACCGGAGCGCCGGAAAAATGACAGGCGTGACAGCGGCCTCCGAGGCGTTTGGTTTCCCCCTGCTGAGAGCTTAATGACAGGGTTTGGCTTTCGTTGGCTGGGCTGCGCTGTCGACAGCCGGCCCTGCGTGGTTCCCTCGCTGTTCGGGTGTCTTGTTGGTGAACCGCGGGTCGAGGTAAACTTGACTTGACTTGAAAGGGTCAGAGTCAGGTAAATATGTGTACACTGCACTAAGGGAGGAGAGCAACAAGCAGTCACGCCAATTATAGCATTAGGGAGCTGCACTCAGAGCAGGGCTGAAGGAAAGGTTGAATAACACTGATTAAAAAGATAACAGTGTGTGTGTGCGTGTGTGTGTGCATACAGTACACGTGTGTCTGTTAGTAGATATGTGTGTGTGTTTGTGTGTGTGATGGGTTAATTACGTGTGGTATATAACTGAATGATGGTCTGTTGTCAGAGCTTTTGAGACGTAGGAAGCCCGGAGGCAAAATGGGTTGTGTGTGTGTATGGAGGGGGGGTAAATTCCTTCTGAATAGTGTCTGCTCCTATCTCACCTAGCGATCTGTGTGTACATGTGTATGTGTTTCAATCTATTTCTATTTGGGTACTCCTGTGTGTGTGTGTGTCTGCTAGACCGTGTTTCCAAGTGAATAATAGTCTAAACTCACTAAGGCACTAAGTTCACATGTGTCAATGTTCTCTTGGTCTCAAGACAAAAGGGTAAATTAAGCACTGTTGTCTCTCTCCCCCTTCTCTGTCTCTTCCTCCCCTGCGTCCGCTCTCTCTCTCTCTCTCTCTCTCTCTCTCTCTCCCTCTCTCTCTGTCTGTCTCTCTCTCTCTCTCTCTCTCTCTCTATATATATATCTATGGAAAGTTATATAAACTCTCTGTATCAGCACAATAAATTACAGCGGTGGCAC
>JAVQJS010026365.1:0-21161 GCA_036024795.1 Galaxias rostratus | reverse complement strand
CCTTTAGCCCGCGAAACGAAATGTAGCAACATTTAACATTGTGACACGAGCCAGACGCGTGCCTGGCGCAAGCCGGACACATTTTTGCAGCCGGACACTATTTCGCATGACAGTACCATAGATGCAAATGCATGGATCACTGGCAGCTAAATTCTGCGGTTTCTTATTTTCTTACTAAAATAGTTAATATACCTTTTTCCTTATTAGATTGTGGCATTGTTGTGTTCAGAATAAATATGATTGATGCTGAGGAAAAGTGAAGAAGAAATCCTCTCCGTACAGGGACACCTAGAAACCTCTGCAATCGCTACTTCTCTCTTTTGGATAACAACTCTACACATCCTCTTTAATACAAAAATGTGAGTAATTGGGAACTTACTGATGTGGTCAATAGAGCCAGCGCAGAACTTGCCGTAGAATTTTTTTGCACCTAGGCCTCGCAGGTCGTGAATAGTGAATGGCCACAGGTGAAGCACGTTGTTCCTGGAGAAGGTGTCCCGCTTCTCAATCACAACCACCTTGGCCCCCAGCAGAGCCAACTCAATGGCTGTCCGCAGACCACATGGGCCTCCCCCAATGATAAGGCACTGTAAATCGCAAAGATGAGAAGACAAGGAGAAAGAGATATTGAATGTGAATGGGCAAGCCAGAAAATGACAGAGAAAATATAGGAATAGACATGTAGGAGTGGATTTTTTTCTTTAAATCACACTGAGCTCATCTACATCTTCTTTGCTCCTGTCACATCTTTACTCACTGTGGACCTTTGTTCTGCTGTACATGCAAGTCCTGCACCTCTAAAAAACAGTAAAATCATGGCCAGAAGCTAGGCTAATTCAAAGAATATTTTGTGCAGTTTAACACAATTCATAAGTCATAAATCACAAAATAAGTAAAAGCATCTATATCTACAAAAAATGTAAGGGGCAGCACGGTGGCGCAGTGGTTAGCACTGTTGCCTCACAGTAAGAATGTCCTGAGTTTGATCCCCACCTGAGGGCCTTTCTGTGTGGAGTTTGCATGTTCTCCCCGTGTTAGCGTGGGTTTCCTCCGGTTACTCCGGTTTCCTCCCACAGTCCAAAAACATGTAGGTTCATTGGTGACTCTAAATTGTCCATAGGTGTGAATGAGTGTGTAAGTTGTTGTATGTCCATGTGTTAGCCCTGCAATGGAATTGCGATCTGTCCAGGGTGTACCCCGCCTTTCGCCTGAAGTCGACTGGGATAGGTTCCAGCCCCCAGTCCCCCCCACCCCCTGTGATCCTGCATAGGATAAGCGGTACTGCTAATGGATGGATGGATGTTCCATATATTCACAAGTGATACTGATATTGGGGGGGAAATATTCATATCGAACTACTGCAATTTTTACCATCTCTCTCAACCCCTTTCTGCTCCAGAATGAAATGCATTGTAATTTTGGCTGATTTCATTTCACATGACCGTAGGACTCAGCTGAGTCATTCAAAGCATGCAAATTACATTGAGAAGCACAAAATGTAATGTTTTTACAGGATCTGGATCGCAAAAAGGGTTTATTTCTTGGCAGCATTCAGAAACAGACATTTGAAATTAAGTGATTTTGATGAAATTTCACATCTTTAAGTGTTTGGTTATTTTTCCAGATGGAAGAGTTTTCTGCACATAATCGGTTTGTGGGCCTACTGAAAGTAATTATATTTATTATCATTGTACATAGGCAGAACATCCTTATCATTGTGTTACAACTAACCCTACAGTGTGCTTTTTCTCAAGCCTGGCCAACTTTGAGTTGATTACATGTTTCAAAGCTGTGCAATGTTTTAGGCAACAAGAAGCTTATTAAGATAATATAAGACTGGATTCTATGACCCACACTAGTGATTTTCAACCACTGTGCTGTGAGAGACCGTCAGGTGTGCTGTGGGGCATTATCCGATTTCACCGAATTAGCCAAAAAAAGTATTATTTAGTTGCTGCAAATGATTTACCATGCTTGCACATTTGTGCCTGCATTGTCGTGACTGGCGCAGTAATTAAATTCCGTTAAGTTAGGTAATTTAGTACCCTTCTATGTTCTGACCTGCACTACCTACTGTAGGTAGGTATTAAAATAAAAACAATTACCTTTTTAATTTAAAACAATAGAATAAGTAATGCCTGCGAGAGGTGTTGGTGACACGTGTACAACAGTGATGGATTAATATTTGAAAAGGACAAATCACAAAGAGTGAGCACAAAAAAATTCAGACTAAATTGTCATTGTAAATGTGTAATTTTCGATTTTGAAAAATTTTTGGTTGGTGGTGTGCCACAGAACTTTTTTATGTAAAAAATGTGCCTTGGCTCAAGACATTTGCAAAAATACTGACTCACACAAACAGCTCAGTTATCAAAACACAAGTGCAATAAAGAAATGTATTTATGTGTCATCAAAACACACTTTACCCCACATCTCCGTGCAAATGCATCCAACCTGTCTAGAAAATAGCATGTCTGCTGGCAATGTGGTAAACTGACAAATAGAACATGCTGCACAACCCAGGGTAACAACATCAAATGTCTGTGATACATTTAACCCTGTGCAAAGGAGCACTGCCCTATTTATGACATGTCAAACTGCATAGTATTTTTCTTAACTTCAGTTGTGAAATTCTAAACATAGACTAGTAGCAGTATGTAGAGTTTTTGTATTATGATTATTGTTATATACAGGGGTGTGTGTTTGGTTTAGATATTGGAGGGGACAGTATTCTTTAACCACTGTTGGGTGGCGGCAGGTTGAATGAAAGGAAACTTGCTTAAGATTTTCTTTTAAGAACAGAATTAAATAAAGTAACAAACATAAGGGCTTGCTAAATTTGCTGGATGTTTTCTGAAAGGCTGCCTGCAGATGCAGAGGCACTAGCTGCCTATATGCAAGTGAAAACGTGTTATAAAAGGATTTAGTTGTGTCACCTAGCCCAGTATTCAAACCAGTAATTTTCCAACTGATAGTCTAGTAGACAGAGCAGCTAACTATCGACCAAGCTGATGGAGTCCCCAAATTGGCCACTTAAATTCGGTATATATGTATACATTATATGGCAGCCCAACTAACTGAGGAAGGAAAGAACCGGCCCTGGTCCCAAACGTTTTTCCTCTCCATTTCAACAACTCGCTCTTTCATTCTGAACTCGCTATCTTTCATTTCTCACACTTACAGCTCAAGTAAGGAGATTAGAACATCCATCCATCCATCAGCTGTACCGCTTATTCTATCACTAGCCAACACATAAGGACAGACAACTCACACTCACATTCACACCTACAGACATTTAGAGTCACCAATGAACCTGCATGTTTTTGGATTGTGGGAGATAACCGGACTACCTGGAAGAAACCCCCGTTAATCGAGAACATGCAAACTCCACAGAGAAAGGTGGGGATTGAATACAGGACCTTCTCGCTGTGAGGTAACAGTGCTAATCACAGAGCCACTGTGCCACCAGTTAGAATATTAAATAATAACATACAGTTCCCTTCGGAAATGTGATGTGATGCGTTGCATTTCTTAGACGGACCGCCTTAGCACGCACAAGTGAACTGTAGTCCTGATCCTATTAGTTAACAGGGGGCGCTTACCGCTGCAGTGGCACTGGAACTGGGGAAGCCACAAAATCTTTGCTGCCCCCGCTCCATTCCATTATCACTTCCACATCATGTGGCTCATCCTTTGTTTTGACTTGGGAGTTTAGGAACTGTGCCACCCTGTGTATTTTATGGTAGTTTGCCACTGTACAATAATCACTGTTTATTTTAAAGACTTGTGTTGCTGTCAGTGTGTCCCCAATCACCCTCGCCCCACATGCACTGGCCAGTGTTCGGCCCTTCCTGTCCCTAGACAGGTCGCCCACCTTAAGTGCCGCAACAACTGACTAAATTATAACATTTACTCTTTTGACGCATAATGCCCTTTATGATAAACTGTATGCCTATTACACCTTTGACCAAAACTGAGGTTCAGGAAGTTCAGGACAGACAGAGAAAGGTCTAAAAATTTGTTGTGAAAAATACAAAATGTCCAGCTAGGAAAAAGGCACGGACATTTTTTTCTCTGAAATTGATCTTACTCTGGTTCCCTGGCAGGCTTTGCCCTTGTAGTACTCCTTGTGTTCCACCCTTTTGTCAAGCTTGGTCCACAGAGCCTTGGCCTTCCAGTTATTAACAGATGTTTTGAGCGACACGTAGAAGTTCTTGTAGTCCAGTGGATCCAGGTCTAGTTGCCGACATAGGATACTGAAAGCCTGCAGAGTGCCTTTGCAGGTGGATGCCTGGACTATGTTCTCAAAGAGCTGAGCTGCCTGGATACTCTGCTCATCCAACTCTGTCTCCCCCGTCTTATGAAGGTACTCCATTTTATGTTTGTTTTTTCTATTCCCCAGGGTTATCTTCGTATTTTGTTTTGGTCTCTGCTCAGCATACTCTGAAAAATGTAAAACACATTTTTATTGTCAGGTTTAAATTCACATTCTATACGAATAATATAAACACTTCAATATCATCACAAATACTACTTGTATTTTTGTTGTGTACTTGTAGGGAAACTAGAGGGGTCATACACAGAGGGCCAAATGCCTGCCCCCACTTCCTTTGTCAACGGTGGGCGGCCCTTCAGATTACAGGGAGGTTCTGGTTATCCTAAAGATAAAATAGTCCAATTTGACTGTTGACAGTTTGCTTGTTGATACCGGAGCCTCACTCTCTGTTATTCCTAAACAACTGTGGCTCTCTGATATTAAAGGAAGATGTGACTTAACAGATCACAATGGCAGAGCTGCGGCAGCTAGTGGTGGGGGAGTTCCATGTTCTGGGGTGTTGGCAGACTGTATTCTAGTTTGATTCCCAGACACTTGTTGCAGAGTTGTCAGGTTTGAATATTCCTCAGAAGATGTCTAACTTGGCTTTGGCTTTCAAGTTTCAAGTTTATTTGTCATATGCAATTACCACAGGGCCAACATGCAATGAAATGTGCTGGACGAGAGGCGGTCAACTCAGCAGAATAAAATGCAAGTTAAGAATACAAAATTCAAAAATTACAAAAAAATAAGTCCGAAAGATAGAAAAGCAAAAATAACAATATAATATAAATAAGGAATTCATAAATTTGCAGAATTTACATGAAGTGACAGTGTCTCTGTATTGCACAGTGAAGAGCATGTCAGAATATAGAATTGCGATAAGTACAAAATGGAAGTGTAAGGGCAGTACGAGCAGTTCTTAACATTATAAATAAAGTAATTTTAAGTTTTGAATGAGCAGTATTTCATATAATAAAGGGACAATGCCAATGTATTGCAGAAGTGGAAGAAGCATGTGACATCTTGTGGTGACATGATAAAGTTCACAGTTCAGTGTTAAGAGTTCAATGTTTAGAGTTCAGTGTTTGGAGTTCACTAGCCAAATGGATAGGGGGTAGTCACTGTTTTTAAGTCTCGAGGTACGTGCAGCCATACTCCTGTACCTCCTACCAGCTGGTAGCAAAGAGGAAAGGCTGCCTGTGATCTTTGATGATGCTGTGAGCTTTCGTTAGGCAACGCTGGAGCTAGATGTCCCGGATGGAAGGGAGTGTGTTGCCGATGGTACGCTGAGCAGCTCACACTCCTCGCTGCAGTGATTTACTGTGTGCAGACCAGTTCCCGTACCAGAACGTGACACATCTAGTCAAAAAGCTCTCGATAGTGCATCTGTAGAAGTTAGTGAGAATGTTGGTGTTCATAACAAACTTCCTCAGCCTTCTCAAGAAATAGAGCGGCTGACGAGCTTTCTACACCACCTTGTCTGCATGAAGGGACCAGGAGATATCCTCAGTGATGTGGACCCAGAAGAACCTGAAGTTACTTGTCCTCTCAACCTCGGCGTCTTCGATGAGAATGGGTTCATGTCCATCTCTTTGCTGTTTCCTGTAATCCACGATAATCTCTTCTGTTTTGCTGAAGTTGAGAGAGATATTGTTGCCCTTGCACCAGCTGGTTAGAGCCTTAACTTACTCTTTGTAGGCTGTCTCATTGTTGTCTGTGATCTGGCCCAAAATAGAAGTGTCGTCAGCAAACTTAAGGGTGATATTGGAGCTGTGTTTTGCTTTCCAGTCATGGGTGAACAGGGCATACAGAAGAGGGCTGAGCACACAGCCCTGCGGCGCACCTGTGTTGAGTGTCAGAGGAGGATGTGTGGCTATCGATTCTCACCACCTGGGGCCTGCCCGTCAAAAAGTCGAAGATCTAGCTGCACATGGTAGTATCCAGCCCCAGATTACCGAGTTTAAAGACGAGCTTGGAGGGAATAATGGTGTTTAATGCTGAGCTGTAGGCGATGAACAGCATCCTCACATATGTTTTCCTTTTTTCCAGATGGCAGAGAGCAGTGTGTGTCGCCAGGGCTATGGCATCATCTGTAGACCCGTTCTGTCTGTATGCAAACTGTAAAGGGTTTAGAGTGTCAGGAAGAAAGGAGCAGATGTGGGTCTTGACTAGCCACTCGAAGCTCTTCATGGTGAGGGATTTTAGGGCTGCTGGGTGATAGTGATTTAGACAGGAGGCCACCAATTTCTTGGGTACAGGAATAATGGCGGATGCCTTGAAGGAGGTAGGGACCACGGACTGACTCGGGGAGAGGTTAACGATGTTGGTGAACACCTCAGCCAGTTGCTCAGCACACGCTTTGAGAGCCCTGCCTGAGATGCCATCCTGCCCTAGATTTAGTTCAGCTCCCTTTCACAGACCTCAAGGTTGTGATATTTAAGAAATCTGCTCCCAGAATGAAGCAAAAAGAAAAACACCCTATGACCTTAAGAAACAGTAATCCTTAAAAAACATCAACCCTTCTGATTTTATAACCCTGATTGATGCCAATCCCAGTGCTGCCCCTCATTCCTCCCATGTTGATTTGGTTCAGCACTACAAACACCTCTCCCTGGAATTCTCCGAACTCCACCAACTTGAAACTACAAGTCATTGTCTAATTAAAAACTGGGCTCTCGATTCACATCCACATGTATTCCCAACACCTACTTCCATACAAGGATGCCCTATGCACTGCAACACCTATTACGCCAACATCATCAATAAGATAAAAGGCAATAGGACAGTCTTCTTCTCAACAGTGAGTTGCAGCTGTAGCCCCCTCACGACCCTCCCTCCCAACATCTCCACTGACGTACTGCATTTTTTTATTTAGCATAAAATCATCCTTAATAACAAATAAATGCCTGTGTCCTGCTCCCCATCTGGCAATCTGTCCTGGATGGACACCTTGAAACAATCGCTCTCCAGTCTACTGTCTGAATTGAACATTGCCTTAGAGGACTCCATTTCAGAGCTCCTCCATGAGTCCAGGTCCTCCACATGTCAGCCAGGTTCCATACCTACACACTTTGTAAAAGTCTGCTTGTCGTTCATCTTTTGATCCTCATTGGCTGGCCTCCTGATACCACCCCGCTTTAAGATCAAGGCAATGGTTACCAGGTCATCGATCTGTTCTGCTTCCAATTTTTTTATTATGATCCCTGACGATTTGTGTTTGCTGTAGTATACCCTTTACCCTTGTAATCTTGTAGTGTTCATTGAGGTCCCCTGCCTCAATTCCGTGTTTATTGCATCTTAAGATATTAGTACTGTTTAAACTGTATATTATATGGAATGTGCAGTGACCTCGATTGTCCAGAAAGGCACCTATAACTTAAATGTATTTTTATTATTATTATTATTGTTATTAATATAATTATTATAAATAATATCACTATTACTGTTAATTGCTACTTTTGTGTTCATCCTTTCATCCACTTTCATCCACTTTTGTGACCCATTACCACAGTATTTCATCTTGTCCCAATCATCTATAAATTCAAACATTGAATAAGGATTATTCATATTCACCTGAAATATTAAATGATGTCTAGACTTCGATTAAAAAGTATTCCTAAATTTAAACCACAAAAAAGGGCCAGTCACATTACCTTATTTTCAAAGTGGATAGTGATATTATATAGCCATTCAACATCTTTATTGTCAAGTTATTACTTAACTTTTATATTTTTTTATATTAATACATTAGTAGGTTTAAATAATTTACAGCCATATCACCTTTTTCTCAAAATCCCTCCCCCCATCCATTTTAAATAAACGGACGATAAGACAGAAATCCTTAACTGAAGCATGGCAGGAGACAAGGAAAAAACTTGTTCAAAGGGGTTATATTGCAGTTATATATTCATGTTAATCTGCATGGTTCTAAAATATCTTGTTTATAACAGTTAGTTAAAACCAGCTGAGAAAATGTCAAATCAGAGACTGATTCCTGACCTGCTCTTGAGTGCTGACTAGGTAATCCTTGGGGTTTCTTTGATAAGCAAGCTTGAATACGGTTTACCGGCCTTTGGCTTGGCCCTCTCATTTGACTGTACCTCATCCAGTGTGACAGTGAAACTCTGATCCCGGGTGTATTTTTGTCCACCATAGCCCCTTCCCCCACTGGCCCCAAGCTGCCACCCTACCAAGCTGATATGCCTTTTACGTCAATGATTTTTTTCAAGAAACAGTTGTGTAACACCACGTCACCATCACATTGCATGGGTCCAAAACTATGGATGCTAAGCACAGTTATGTAAAACCATTTTCAAATTCATCAAATAATCTTATAGCAGCAAGCCTACAAACACGCCAACCTTTTTCCCAACTAAAAATGCGTAGTTTGTTTAATTTATGTAATGGTGACAGACGCGTTTAACAGCAACATCTTAATTAGATACAAAAGCCCAAAGACTTCAGGACCAATGGACTGTAGTCTATCAATACAGGTTAGTAATGCAAGAAGCATGCAACTGATCCATTAATATGCAAGGTTATTTAAATTGTATTCAATTTGGTTCAGTCTTGTTCACCTAAAAGTAGTTATTTTACACCTGCTTTTGTCTTAAAATTTATAACCGCGGTCCTCCATGTGACCTCACCTGGGAGCCATTGTCTACGACTTTGATGACTGTCTCATCGTTCTTGAGAGCCGATACCTAACTATTCCACATGCATTGGAATATTGCATCGTCAATAATAAGCGTTCAGAAGATTCATTCAGGCTGTTGGATTTACCAAACGGTAATTCCAACGGCTTTTAACAGTTAAATGTGCAGATGGTTTTGTAAAGTTGGGCACGATTTTAATGTATTTTTACATATTTATTCAGGCATCCACGGTTGCCAGTTTTTGTCCGTATTCTGTAAAGAAAACCTTTACCGTAAACAGAATATGTCTGAACTTTTTTTACGGTTCTCATCTGGTGCCCACAGCTGCCAGTTTGACCCTATATTAGTTTAGTAATAAACATTATAAATACACAAAAAGTCAATGAAAAGATTACGGACTAAGGTACGACTTGTATCTATCTATAGAATTATGCAATTTAAAAATGGGATTCCTCAAACTACTTGCCATGATTAAAATCTCACAATCAGTGAGAAATATAGCTGTACGGCGTGTAATGACTTACGCGTGAGGGTTCATTAAACCATCCTTAATAAGGCAACTGTCCTTTTCAGCTATTGTACAGTAATCCAAATCCAAGAGTAGCTGCATCGATAAAACTGTTTCTCGGTAGTTGTCACAAACCCGTTAACTTTATGGTGTCAAGCTTCAGTGGCGGCGACTGAATGACAGTTTCAGTGCAGTGGCACTGTCAGCGATAAGTTCCCAACGTCGCTTCCTCTAGGCCACGCGGCATGCCCCAAAACCAATCTTATACAAACCTTTTAGAAATGTTAAATTACAGAAATTGCCTACACATTGTCAAAAACTTGTTAGCACATATTTAATTGTTAATGTAATTATACTACATAACTACATAAGGCAGCATCTGAAAAGAACAACATGCAAAGTTGATTCAGTCGACCATAGATAGTTTTTTATCTGTGCAGCCGGTCACCTCTTATAATTGTGAGAATTATTACGTGGCTTGCTGTGCAGATGTGCAGTATTATTTTTAATATTCCCATATGAACACGGCTTTCCGATGCTTAACTTGCACACAATGTCGCCTCATTACAGCTGTTGGTAGCACTGTAGCATCAGTTCAAAGTACAGCAGTACTTTAAAACAATAAAAATGGGCAATTAGAGCTATAGCTATAGCTACTACTGGTTCATTAAACAGTTTGCTTTCACAAAGTAGACTGATATCATGACCCATTTAAAATTACAGAACTCCATATTGAAACCCTTTTGCTTGGATGTGACACTTTTAACTATTTGAAAGACTTCAAGTACTCAACTCTGCAAAACCAAATTGCACCAAAATCTCTGTATATCATCCTCAGATGGTGTACTTTCAAAACAAAAACAAGCTTGTTGATTAATTAGAAACTGAGCTCAGTGCATAAAATGCATTACAGTAAATAGTACTGTACATTTAGATTTTGAACTGCTTCAATATTGGACCGATTTACATCCTACATATTTATTTGATTCACATCATGATTTCAAATTTTAAAAAAGGTACCCTATAATTTTTTTCTCATGTTTTAACCCTAACCTATGGTCATGAGCTTTCAGTAGTGACCGAAATAATATGATTGTGATTGCAAGCGGCCGAAATGTGTTTCCTTCGTAGGGTGGCTTGGCTTGGCCTTAGGGATAGGGTAAAGAGCTCGGCCATCCGGAGGGACCTCAGAGTGGAGTTGTTGCTCCTTCGGGTTGAAAGAAGCCAGATGAGGTGGTATGGGCGTCTGATTAGGATGTGAGCCTCCTCTGATTAGCCTCCTGTGCGCCTCCCTTTGGAGGTTTTCCGGGCACGCCCTACTGGTAGGATAGAGACCCCGGGTAGACCCCGAACACGCTGGTGAGATGATATTTCTCTTTTGGCCCAGGAAGGCCTCGGGATCCTCCAGGAGGATCTAGAAAGTGTTACTGGGGATAGGGACGTCTGGAATACCCTGCTGAACCTGCTGCCAGCGCGACCCGGTCCCAGTTAAGCGGCAGATAATGGATGGATGGATGGAAGTGGGCACCCTCCATCCAAGTTTTTTGTTACTTTGAGCCAATGAAAGAATTTGCAGTTGATTAAGTTGAGCAGTATCCCTATTACCCATTCCTGCAGACGCTTTGTGGCAACTCTGCAGGGAAACTTACCATCTGAAAAGAAAATGATCTTTCTCCATTCTGTTTCTGCAGGTTTAATATATGACGCTCTGCAGTTACCCCTATACCCATCCCTATTCCCTGTTCTTGCAGGCGCTTTCTGCCAGCTCTGCAGGAATGTTTACCACCTGAAAGAAGGATACTCTTTCCCAACTCTGTTCCTGCAGGCTTGGTAAATTATGCTCTGCAGGAGATTTATACCTTTGTCCTGAGATTAACATATTGTTTTTCCAGCACAATGTTTTTTAGTTTTGTGGCCACATAGGATCCTTCCATTTCAGCCAGAGCCACTGGCTAGTCTTTCTGTTCTTCAACTTCCACTTCTTCATTTTGAAATGAAGAGAAATAACGTTTAATTTATCAACAAGCTGTTTAATGTCACCTGGACACTTTCTTTGATTGGGTCCTTATTAATCTAATAATAATTTTTGCATCTATTCTATTTGTCATACGTAAAACTCGCATTTAAGTTTTATATGAATGAGTCTAACCAACTTAGTTTATTCCGAATTAAAACAATTTGAGAAACTGAGTAAGTAGGTTTGATAATGTCCAAGAAAAATGCAAAAGACAAAAAATGAATTGAGTTTTTTAAATTCTATAGTCTTGTCTGTATGACACAAGAAGGGCACAAAACTAAATGTAGCAAACTAAACAGTAAGCCATCTTTAAAAGATTAACAGAACCCAAATTAGGATTAATAAATGTTTATTCCTTTACAAACAAAAGGAAATATTCATAAAGGACATTCAACTTGCTGTAATCAGCATAAAATTAAGGTGAAGAGCCTGCAGTGTAACATAAATAAAAATAACAGACAATACAGAAATGTTATGCAAGTAGACAAAGTAAAAAAAATATGATAAAACTCTGATCTAGATGAGGCCAAGATATATCTTGTTAAATCCTCCTGGAGGATCATAACTAACCACTAACTTAAATATCCTCCCATATCAGTGAAATAAAGAGAACCCACATTTCTAAGAATATAATGTTATGTCAGTGGCGGCCAATACCTAAATCGCAAAAGATTTTTTGTGGTTTTCGGCACAAATCAGAACAAACATTAACAAGACATACATAGGCAGTTCACTAGCCTACTCGGTTTTTTTTTCAAGAATGAATAGTTCCACACAATGAAGATTAAACATCTTTCAACAGGGTAGATGGCGCTAGTACCCTACCATATGTGCAGACAATTATCCACCATAAAAGTTTTACAGGCATTATTATCTTAATTAATCACGTTTAAATGTATTCAGTTGAATAAAAGTAAATAAGACCTGAACTGCCAATGTCATGTTTCAATATTTCACACAGGAATAATGATCAGCCAGAGAAGTCCACTTCAATTCATTTTGGGGTGAAAAAAGTCATACGTAGTATTTAAAAAGATGGTAACAGTCTTCGGTGTTGACCAATTCAAAAGCGCAGAGGAACATATCCTAATGTTTGCAAAAAAAGTTAAATTAGCATCGATGATAAACTTATAAGTGGGTGCAGGTATATGTAGTTACATAACATAATTACAAACCTTTATGTGACAGCAACACAAATTTGCGGACAGCTCATGCTAGTGATTTTAAGGGGTATACCTCGGTAATCCACGCCGATTTCATAAATATTTCCGTCTGGTTCTGCTGTGAGGGGCTGAAAGTGCGATTTCTTTATTATTTTATTTCACAGCCTCCCAATTATTCGTCCTGTGTGTGGAAGGGCGGGCATGTATAGATGGAACTTGACAAAATTGACAAGATACCTAAGAATCTTACGTTTGAAAAATAAATAAAAATGTATGCAGTATAGTGTTAAATCTGGACCGTGGTTTGTCGTTGCTTTCTGGTGGATTGCACAGCATGTTTGAGATCCACCAGTGAATTGAAGTCTATTAACTCTATTGCATGAAGGTGTGATATGTAGTGGCATTATGACAAGTGTCTACTCTCAACCAAATCATATGTGCCCTGGTAGATGAACAGGCAAACAGCGTGCGCGGTCAGTCCTCATCACCGGAGGATGGGATCAGTTCCGGACTGTGGAGTTGGCTGCATGTCATCCCTCCTTTCTACCTCTATACTCTACAATAAATGCCTGTTTCCACTTAATGAGATCACCACCTTGACATGTTAATTCCAAACATTTGCCACAATACCGCATTTGAAAGTAACATCACACAGCGCAACATGACTCTAGGTGTAATGTATGCTATTTAACAGCCTTTCACCTACAAAATGCTAATTCTATCAAAACATTTTCTTCATCTTGACATTGTTTTAAAAATGATAAATTAATGTACAATTATGTTTTAACTCAAGCCAGTGGCATCAAGATGTCCATGGCTTAGTATTGAATGTGTTCTAACTAGTGAAAAATGGTGCAATTAAGTAGAAAAACAAAGGGTGTAGATTTGTTTAAAATTGTTTAGGTTTCACATGATCGTGCATCAACAGGTGGGGATTCTGGAATGGGTTCTAAACTCTTATCGACTAGATACATTTCCAAACGATATTTAATGGTTAGAATAAAAAAGTTTATTAAAAATTCTTCTTAAACACGTATGCAGTTTACCTAAATAATTGTACACAAAGGATTTGAAAACATATCTAATAGCTCTTTCACATTGTTTGATTGACAAAGCCAAGGGACAATTCACTCACAAAAGTTTTGACAATATTCACAGGAAACATTTTACTAGTAAAATATTCACTGTGGGGCAGCTGACCAAAAATACATCTCTTCACTTTTTTCCACAACCCCAGATGATCTTTGTTGGTGTAAATTGTGGTAATAGTAAAATCCACAGAGCACACGTTGCTCTTGGCTTGATTCATAACAGAAATAATTGTGTCAGAAACACAATTATCCAAGTAAGCACAAGAGCTAAAACCACATTTGATTAACTGCCAGCAAGGTAACATTGACAGGGTAAAGCAAATGTTTATGTGCATTCTGTAAATAGTATGTTTTACGGCAAAAACAAAAACAAATCATACTGCCAAGTCAATGATTAAAATGGCAAGACAACATGATGAAAGCATCAAAAATGTTAATACAAATATTTTGATGTTTAACAGTGCAACATGCAAACATTTTTGAGACACTAACCTGACCCAAAAACATAAGGAATGGTAACAGACAAGAAACGACTCTATAAACACAAATGACAGGACCGCCAGCAACAGAAACCAAGAAAACATATAAATAAACTAAAGATTAACCGTTACAAACATTCTTGTAGGAAGGTATTGAAACTTACCGGCAGACTACAGTCTGAATTTAGGAGTGGCAATATTTGACCAGTTTCCTCCAGAACAGCTAACTTTAACACAATTGATTTTCATTGTCACCTACTATTTAGCAATCGCCCCTATGCATTTAATACAATTTAAATTTAGCATGAAACGTTTAAAGCATCCAGAATAATGTTTTGGTCACACAATATTTCTACAAAGCTGTACATATATTGCAAACCTTCTGAGCAGTTTGCCATGTTCAAACTCACAGTTTTGTGCTTGGAGGCCAATAGATAGAATCACCAACGGTAGATATAACATGTACAGTAAGTAAGAAATGGCTTAAATAAAAAATAAAAAAAGAAGACAAAAACCAGTTTGCTGATCCAAAAGGAGTTGTGATGGTTTTAGGCACTGAATTAAAGTCATTAGTAGTACAATTTAACAGTGTGCTTTGTGTTACGGTTGGTGGTACGAGGCTGAGAGATGTTTTGCAAGTGCACACTAAAATGTATGTAAAAAATTAATTGTTATAGCAGATCAATGTACAGCTTTAACTTTCTAAAATATGTGTCACTTCATTGCTAAATCCTTCATACAAATCTTCTGAGAACTCTGATTTTGGGAAAAGCAGTAAAAAATATACAATCTCAAGATTTCTGATTAATTGTACATTGAGTAAAGCATAGTTAGTTACCATGCACTTTTCGTAAGAAATTGAGACGAGACTAACAAGATCCAGGAGAAGTGTCTTTTAACGTATCCTGAATATATTTAAATACTCAAAGCAAGATATTGGCCAAATCAAAATAAAGCTTCTTGCAACACACAAGAATAGGTGCCATGTGCTTCGGCAACAATATGTTTTCAGAAGCTGGAGTGTCCTTAAGGTGTTTTTTTATTTGTAGCAGAGCATTGTCTGATGCATAGCTATCGGCACCCTCAACGGGGTAACAAAACTCGTCCCTGTGACGAGGCTGGTTGATTAGGTCAGGGGCTTAGAAGGAAGGACCGAGTAGGGGACAAGTAGGGGCTTGAGTTGGTGTTGCTCCTGATAGGCAAGTAAGTAGAGGATAAAATATTAAAGGTCAGCACTAGGGTTGGGGAATAGTTCATTAATATCAATTACATATAGTATAAATTAAAACTTTGTAATGTATCATTGGATATTAAACATTTGGTAACTACCGTGATACAAATATGTTTTTTGATATGGCCAGCCTTGAGTTGACTCAACCATGATAAATTGGTCAAAAATTTGGTATTAAGCAAGCTACAGGGAACTACGTTCAACACTTACGGGTGATATTGACCAAAGATTAAACAATTATAGATACCAAGAGTGTAAAGTTGGAAACTCTTAGTACCAATGGAATGGTATATGGTGGTGTTTATGGGAAGATTAAAGCTTTCCTGAAAATCAAAAATTTTCATTTGCATCAACTGACACCGTGTTTCACAGGGTCTGAAAACTCTGTATGGCTGTGAGGGCCCAGGACTCAACCTTGCAGCTGAAGCACAGGCTGGAAATTTGCTTTAAAGCTTTCCATGAATGCCAAGGATTTTGATGTTATAGCTGTACTAATGAGTTCAGAGTCTAAAGCTAATCCAAGGCATTCCTGATGTGTTGAGTTAATGAAAGAATGCTGTATGACCAAGCCAGGAGAAGGAGAGAATGAAATCTTACATTATAGCTGTAATGAGAAGGTACAGGTGCTTGCTTCCAGATTGATAGGAGTAGGGATATTAACAGGGTAAACATGATTTCATCAAGATGGCTAGGTAGGTGCAGCTCTAATCAACATCTTTGCACATATGCATCAACATGTTCAATTGATTACTCAATATCTCATTGTGGACGAAGCCCTGAAGTAGGACAGAAACTTAAAGCAGAGGCTGACCACAAAGTACCAGATGTTGCGCGCCATCTGTGAGCGAGCAACGAACACTCGCCAGATCAAAACCACCAGGACAGTGTTGAAGGTGTAACGGATGTTCCTTAACCTGCAACAGAAAAAAGTAACAAGCCACCTAAGTTAAAAACCTCTCAATTGAGGAAACAGACCTAAAATATTTCCGTGTATTGTCTTGGAAAAATGTCTTGTGTATGTAGTAAATATGTACTGTTCAGGAAAATGGGCAATTTACAGTAATTGCATTGTCAAGCATGCTGTGACAGTCAATTGCCAGCCTAAATTAATAGACATAAACGAGAGAAAATTGGGATGAAATAGATGTCATGCCACATTTGAATAACAAGACACGGCATGTACATTCTACAGAGATAAATGTCAATAAGGAATCTAGGACTTCCAAATTTAGAGAAGATATGCTGACAAAATTTAAACAAGGAATTTTGGATAATCCACGCCAAGCTTTTCCACAAGGTCGTCTGAGGCAGGGGCGAGAGTAGGCACATCCCACCCAAACATGCTTTTTTCCAACCCATTCAAAAGTGAAGAATAAATAAATGTTCTGCTATTAGCCTTTCTGAAACAACAAAAGTGTCCATTGTGTTATTGCTGTGGTCAAGAATACCATATTTCCTAAAGCAAAACCGTGCTTGATCCGTAAAAGAAACAAACATTAAATATTTTAATGAGTAATGTTTTTTTTCATGATTTGTTTATTTTTAAATGGAGTGGATTTCTGCTGTTGAGACAGCCTGGAACCTATCACAGGAATGGAAGTCTCGATTGGGTCAAGGTCTGGGCTGTGACTGGGCCACTCCTAAAGGTAGATTTTCTTTTTCAAAGCTATTCTGTAGTACATTTACGTTTATGTTTAGGGTCATTGTCCTGCTGGATCACGCAACTTCTACGGAGTTTCAGCTGGCAGACAGTCACTGACATCCTGTAGGATGTCTTGATAAATTTAGTACTACATTTTCCCCCTCGATGATGGCAAGCTGCCCAGGCAGAGGCAGCTCCAAATCATGATGCTCCCTCTGCCATTGGGATGATTTTTTCAAGTTTGTGTGCGATTATCTTTTTAAACCATCTTCAGTACTGCATGTTCTCCCGAATAATTCAACCTTAGTTTCATCAGTCTACAAAACATTTCCCCAGTAGCATTATGGAGTGCCGAGGTTTTCTTTGGAAAACTTCAAGTATGCAGTGGTGTTTGGAGAGCACTGGCTTCCTTTGTGGTGTCCTGCCATAGATTGGTCAGCAGATGTTTCTTGTGAATGGCAAACTCAAAATGTTTGATTGATGAATGAGAGCTTTTTAGAAGTCAAAGTAGCTCACACAACACCTCAAATCTTGTTTCCCTGAATGGACTCAAGGTTTGTCAACTACTCACTCTAATTAGCATTAGGTGAAGTGAAGGGATTCACATACTTTTACCAACCTATAGTGTGAACATTTGAATGATGGAATCAATATAGACAAGAACAATACAATTATTTCTGTATTAGTTGTTAGAACGGATAGTGTTCATTATTGTACCTCAAATCAGATAATTTTTTTGAGACCAATGCATACATGTATAACATTTATGTCAAATTCCAAAGGGTTCACATGCCTGTTCTTGACACTTTACACCAGTTCTAGAGAATTTTGATAGGACAGCAATAAGCCACTACCCAGACCATAATGCAATAGAAGCGCTGCCCTACAAGTCAGACAGAGTTTGTGAAAAACAGTTCAAGTTCTGCTTGAAAACTTTTTTGGGTTGGACCAACTTTGGGGAAAAAAAGCTGTGATGATATTGATGTCAAGTTGTGACAAGAATAAAAACTACTTTTAGTTAAAATGCCTTTGCATGCCAATTTTTACAACATTGGCCACTACAGTGAGATTTATGCAGAGTACAACCAAGCCACACATCCTAAAATGGACACCATACACTGAGGCAAATATCCGATGTGCTATGCAAGCACAGCAAAGGCAAAATGAACAGGGTGGGACCCAGGGC
This sequence comes from Galaxias rostratus, assembly GCA_036024795.1. Taxonomy (NCBI): domain Eukaryota; kingdom Metazoa; phylum Chordata; class Actinopteri; order Galaxiiformes; family Galaxiidae; genus Galaxias; species Galaxias rostratus. The sequence goes on along the minus strand of JAVQJS010026365.1, from coordinate 2,871 downwards.
AGTGTCTTGGGGTACTTCACAAGTGACAAGGTGTGACTGGGATTTAGATCCCACAATGCTTGTTCATTGGTCATTTATTGTAGTGTTGTCGTTTTCGTATCAGTTTTGCAAACACTTGTTTTACTCTGCGCTGCTGTGTATCTTGGCAAAGACACCCTTGTAAAATAGCCTTTTATTCTCAATGGGATCTTTCCAGGTTAAATAAAAGTTAAATAAAATAATACTCTCATACTAGCTGACCTGGATGTTGAGATAACCAGAAGGTTTCCAGGAAACACCAAATACGTACACTGAATAACATACAATGCCTTAAATTGACATCAAAACATCTTAAATTGCCCCTTAAGGCATTAAGTATTCTAAACTGATAACATTTGGGAACAAATTGTAGACTTATGAACATGACCCTGAAATTCAAATGGTTGTGTAGTTGCATGCTGAAACAATAAGTTTATGTATTTCCTCACAATTTGACTTACTTATTGAGGTGTTTGCGTGCGGCTGGCAGGCCAGACAGTTCTTCATTAAGGACATATTTCTTGGTTCCCATACAGTAGTTTTCCATGTACTCTGCCCAGTGCAGCTGGCGTACGTCAAAGTTGAACACCTACACAAGGAACAGAAGATTAAATGTAAAATTGCTCAAGCATTGCAATGCCATTGAGAGGCCACTAAATGGCAGCCATTCAAGAAGATTGACCGTGGGATCAGTTACAAACTATGAAATTGAGATCAATTCAAAGAAAAACATACACAAGTTATTGACTATACAAGCAGTATTTATAAAATAATGTTCATTTGAATTCAGTTGAGAAAATAAATGTCCAACAACTAGGAATCTAACCAGAACCAACAAATCGTCCAAGCAGATTGTTTATACGGACTAAATATCAACAGATACAGGAATAGTTATTAAATGGCTGCATTTCTGTACCATATTTTTGAAGCCGAAGGAGAAAGAATATTGCGACATAGTATGAGAGTCACAAAGAGATAAACACATTTAACAGTCAGTGATTTATACATTTACTACCAAGAAGAGGGAGAGGAGAAACACCTTCCACACTCCAACTTGCAATCTCCACTCCTCTGACTCTTGATTGGTGAACAATTAACCCCCGCACAAAACGCTGCTCCATGGGTGCCGTGGTACACCTGAGCTATGGAATTCTCTACCTGCTAAAGTCAGAGACTCTGAATTCATGAACATTTTTAAGAACAAGATAAAACATCCCTTTTTATTCAACCTTCCAATAATCCCAATCATTTATTCTGTTAGATTGTATCTGATGTTTAATCAATTTTTGCTCAATGTTTTATTTTTGACCATGAGAACCATCTTTGCTTGTTCTGAAAAGCCCTTTTAATTATATAATTATTATTATAATTATTATTATCATTATTACTACCTCGGGCAAAGTAAAATTACAGCTCTAAAGTGTGAATTGCATATTTTTTCAAGAATTTCCCTGATCAGCTACTCAAATCCAGTGAAAATCAGATTTTTTGTGGGGTTTTCTATGCTCTGCAAGACGTCAAATAAGCAGCCAACACCACGATGTGCATTTCTGCTTTGAAACTACAATGCACCAAATACAGTCTCAAACGGGCAGGTTGAGACAAAACAGATGTGACGTCATACATCGTAAGTCACCATTTCTAACCATCCACCATTCATTGGGTGAAATTATTCGGGAGCAAATCTGTGCAACAGCAAAGGAGAGGGGCAGGGGCTGTGTGGGTATTTGAATAGAAGGGAGCGGTGCAACTCAGATTCAAGAATTTTAAATGAGGCAGAAGTAGATAATTACACTACAATTTTGTATTGGCCGGCCCCCCTCTGTTTGAAAACCCGCTCGGCCCTCGCTCCCCTCCTCTGCCACCACACATACTTTCTCCTGAGTCACCCTGCCCATGTACAGTGGTTGCTCACAAACGGTCATTTAAAAGATTTGCCAGCAGAAATCTGACTTTATTGAACTTGCCCGTTGGAGACTGTCCTTAGTGCACTGCAGTTTCAAAGCAGAAACACTCAGCGATGGCGTATGCCTTGGTGAAAAAAGGGGTAACTGAGATGCAACACACTACAATGGGTAGAATTTTATTACATTATTATTTTGATCATTTGATACTCTTGAAAACCGACTAGTAAAAAGAGCCTCATAGTTAATTAAGTTATTGGGAATTAATTAGTTAAGGAATTGATTTAGCTTCATTGATCGCAGAACAACAGCTAATACAGCAGGCCTATGTACACCCAGAGAGCCGGTGCAGACCAGCTGTGGGTCTTGGTGCAGACATGCAATATCATGTGCTATATCAATAAAAATGATTATATTTTCTCAAAGAAAGGTCTGCCACCTTTGGGCGGCAGAAGTCAACTTTGCACAGCAGCATAAATTGCGTGGACTTATGTCACACGTTTTGTTGGCCACAAAATCAGGCTACAGAGAATTAATACTGTACTTAGAAAAAAATTCACTACATCAAACTATTGCTCATCAACAACAAACCGTGAAGGCCAACCAAAATAACTAGTTGAAAGGTGTTTAAAAATATTTAAAATTATAACAAAAATACTTCAACTCTATCGGAATAGTTAATATTAATAGTTAATAGTTAACCTAACCTATGAAAAACTTTTGCTTGGGGCTACCATTGACACAAGTGAGTGACATGGTCATCCAATCCGGAATATCTGAATATTTTCATCCGCTCCCACATTATAATTGGCAAAAATTACCTTTTAGATCAGTGGTTCTTAACCTGGGTTCAATCGAACCCCAGGGGTTCGGTGAGTCAGTCTCAGGGGTTCGGCGGAGGTCAAAATGCACACACTGTGTGTGAGTTTTTTCTGTACGAAGGGTTCGG
>JAVQJS010026358.1:0-16185 GCA_036024795.1 Galaxias rostratus | reverse complement strand
TGTGTGTGTGTGTGTGTGTGTGTCTTTGAAACTCTCCATCTTGGCCTTTGTCTGTCAATAATCACTGATGGAGGTGCGTCCACATCAGCGGAGTCTGCAGACCAAGCACTTCCCTGATTTCCACTGAGGATAATCGACTGGTGTGTGTGTGTGTGTGTGTGTGTGGTGTAGGGGTATGTGCCACCCGTGTGCAACATTTCCTTTCAAAAGCGACATCCGCTTTGACACAAGAGCTTCGGACTGCTCCGTGAAACAGTCTCCCACAGACCCTCTTTGTCTGGCAGTACGGCAGTCTAGAGTGACTGACTGATGGATTGATCTTAGCTTCTTCAGCACTGCTGAGCAGGGTAGAGGGGTTCATTTGTTGTTGTCAACACTCACATACAGACACACAGACACACTCACATGCGAAACACAGCGAGCCACCAAATACTCCCACTTCCCCGCCCTGTCAAGAGCCTATTTGCCGCAATGACCTCACCTCCTTAGCAGGGTTACCATGGTAACCCTCACTTCCCTCTGGCAAATATCAGCACTCTTTTTTTTCCCCCATCTTTTCACCTTTATTTATATCACCCTCTCTGTTTTCACCTCACTCCCTCTGCTCGCACCTTTTTACTCTCATCTCTCCTCCTTCACCTCTTTTCTCCCTTTTCTTTCCTAATTTACGCCTCTCCATCTCTCCCACCTCTTTCTTTTCCTCCTGTCTCTCGCTCTGTTGTACCTTTCCATCCTCTCTCTCCCATTTGTGTCTTCCCCTCTCTCTCAGTAAATAGCTGTCTGTCTGAACATTCCGAAGAGCCAGTGCCTACTGGACAGCAGCAGCAGCTCTCACACTGTGCCAGGAAAGGCCAGGCAAACGCCAGCTGGCCAGACCTGACCTTTAAGAGGCTAGACCGGGACCAGGAGGATAGGATAGACATAGACAAGGAGGGAGGGAGGGAGTTAAAGAGGGAGAACTCCAAAGACAGACCGTCGGGATGAGTTCAGGACAGGAGTGCCACAGTCCAGCAGAGGCCACTTTGATGGCCTCATAAACCAGACAAACCATCCCGAAGCCCAGGCGGTGAGCCAGCACCAGTGAAGAGAGCAACACCCCACGGGAGACAACAAGCAGGCAGGCAGGAGCCGGTCAAGGTGGCATGTGGACCGGGACCGGGATCAGAGAACAGCCACAGCAGGCAGAGTGGGTGTATATTAATATATAAAAATATATGTTAATAAGCACCCGAGGACCAAAGTACAGCAGTACAGTACAGTACAGTACAGAAACCAGCAAGCTGCTCGGATTAAACCTCTGAAGGAGGTTGGGTATGAAGAACGGGCCAGGGTGGTAGACTTCTATGGCTCGGCTGTGTGGGCCGTGGGCCTGGGCAAAGCGCTCCACTGGAATCCCTTGTCATGGGAGTGTGGGGGTAAAGTGCACTGTTAGGGCTCGTTGTGGTGGTGCATGCGTGAGTGAGCAGCGTACGGGCCCAGTGCAGGGCTGCTTCTTTGTGGAGGGGACAGGGACGGGGCAAAGAGCCAGCCCCCGACGAGCAGACGAGGGGGACGGACTGGGCCAGACCGGGAGGACCTGGGTGGGGGGGGGGTCACCTCTGTGTCTTCTCCCTTCGCTGGTCTGTAACTCCGTCCCTGTCTCGTCTCGTGTCCTGCTATCCTTCTGTGTTGGAACATTCTTCCCTTGTACTTTGTCGTATACCCTCCCCCCCCTATTAGTCTTTGTCGGTTTCTTAGAGTGCGATAGTCACGCATTCTTATCTTTTTCCTTGTTTTCACGCTCCCCTCCTTTGTCTTTTCTCTCCGTTGGTCGGAGACGTTCAAGCAGGGTCCTGACAGTATCTGTGTGTCTGTGTCTGCATCTCTCTGTTACTGTCCGTCTGGCTCTTTGTCTGGTCCCCTGGCCGTGTGCCTTTCCATATTTCTGCCGCCCTGTTTGTGTCTCCCTGTATGTGTCTCCCCGTATGTGTCTCTCTGTATATGTCTCCCTGTTTGTGTGTCTCCCCATATGTGTGTCTGTGTTTCCTCTGCCTGCTTGCTAGCCTGTCTGTCTGCCTGTCTGGCAGTCTGCCTGCATGTCTTTCTGCCTGCCCTCCTGTCTGTCTGTCTGTCTGTCTGTCTGTCTGTCTGTCTGTCTGTCTGTCTGTCTGTCTGTCTGTCTGTCTGTCTGTCTGTCTGTCTGTCTGGCTGGCTGGCTGGCTGGCTGGCTGTCTGTCTGTCTGTCTCTCTCTAGCGTTGTCTCGATGTTGTCACCTGGTACAGTGAGAACACCCTCAACATCCATTGTCCCCCATCCCTCCCAGACAGGGTGTCGGCCGCTATCATGGAAACCGTGCGTCTGCGCTCGACAGCTGACATCATCATTGGCTCGGCGGCGCAGAGCGGACCCATGAATATTTCAATGTGATGAGCCCAGACATGAGAGCAGAGAACAGAGGTTCACCCACCTGGGGCCTCTGTGGAACAGGGGTGCAGCAAAAGACAAGGCATGAGAGAGAAAGACAACAGAGAGAGGGCAAAGACCTCAAGATACATTATGTTCAAACCAGATGTGTGATCAGACAGAAAAAGGAAGGGAAAGCCAAAGATAAGAACAGTAGGTGGGAGAGGCATACGTGAAGATTGATAAAGAGATGGACAGAGATGGAGGGGCAGAGAAACAGGGCAGTGGAGTCCACTGGGCTGGGGAAGCTTCTCTCTTCCTTTTTCTCTTTCCCTAGTTCCTCTCCTTTCTGAACATCCTTTCCTGAAAGAACATCCTCTAGCATCAACTAATTAATCCTCACAGCAGGCTGCCGTTTTTCTCCCCGGTCCTCCAACGACACACACTTACTCTCACACTCTTTCACCCCCACTCCCACACACACTCACACTCACACTCACAGTCTCTCTCTCTCTCTCTCTCTCTCTCTCTCTCTCTCTCTCACACACACACACACACACACACACACACTCTTTCTCTCTCTCTCACACACACACATAGCCAGTCTTAGAAACTTTCAGGCATTTCTCCAATTACCAGCAAGGTTTAATTGTGCAGCAGCCGACACTTACATCTGCCTGCAATGCGTCAAAATGTGGGATCACAGCAGTGACACGCATGTCCCACATTCTCACTGGTCTTCTCACTTCAAATCTATCCTGCTGCCTGTTTGGACGTGGACTTCAAGATGCAGCTGTTGGTTAGCCTTTGAGAGAACACAGATCACGAGGACGAAAACGAGAGGACAGGGACGAGAGCAGAGCCATGGCGACCACATGTGTCCCTCTACCCCTCCCATCGAGGCCCTGTCACTGACCTGAGTCATGTGTCTTTGGGTCGGTCTGTTTCTCTGTCTGTCTGTGAGTCTATTTGTCTGTCTGTCTTTCTGTCTACCTACCTGCCTGTCTGACTGTATGTCTGTGGGTCTGTGTCTCTGTGAGTCTGTCTGTCAATATGTCTGCCTGTGTGTCTGTGGGCCCGTGTGCCTGTGTGTCTGTCTGTCCCCCTGCCTGTCTGTCAGTGAGTCTGTCTGAGTCTGTCTTGCTATTTGCCTGCCTGCCTGCCTGCCTGTGTGTCTGTGTCTGTGACTGTGTGCCTTTGCGTCTGTCCGTCTGTCTGTCTGTCTGTCTGTCTGTCTGTCTGTCTGTCTGTCTGTCTGTCTGTCTGTCTGGCTGGCTGGCTGGCTGGCTGGCTGGCTGGCTTTACCATTAGCAGAACCACAGATCCACTATTCACTTGTACCTGTGTTCCCCATTAAAGAACCCTTGCTTAAAGACTACGTGTTGGTCTGGAGAATTGCAGCATGACCCCATGGGTACGAGGGTGTGAAAGCAAGGAGGGGGGAAAGCTGGTTTCGGGAATAGGGTTGGGAGGGGGAGGGACATGAGTGGATACTCAACGCTTGTTGGCCTGAAGCGTCCATTCAACAGCTGCACCATTTCCGCAGCAACACCTGTCGCCATGGCGCTTAGGCGTCACCATGCCTGTGTGTCAAGAGTCTCCGTGTCTAACAGGCTCAGCATTCCCAGAGTGGCCGAGCGAGGCTGTGGGAACACACGGTCACTGCTCTCCGCTGTGTGCTCCTACACACAGCAGACGTGACACATAATCACAATACCCCGGACTATTTCACACTTGACAAATGCAAGCTTGGTGTAGATGTTGTTCTCTGTGTTTCTAGGTATGGCCGCGTTCTGCCTGGCATGTGTTTGTGGGCACGGAGTAGAGTAGTTTATTAGGTTGTGTGTGGTTATGGTGTTGAAGGGGAAAGAAGGCGTATGTGGTCATGTGTGTGTGTGTGTGTGCGTGTGTGTGTGTGTGTGTGTGTATGTGTGGACTAGTGTGTGTTGAGGACACGTTGCAGAGAGAGTCGGGCTTGCTTCTCTAATCCCCCAGGGAAGATTGGTTCCTTTGTTGGCCCATTATAGATTTCCTTCCCTTCTGTCCCTCTTACCATTCCCCTCACTCCGTACCCTCACCTCCCCTCCCTCCCTTTCTCAATGACAGGGGGAACGGGCTGTTTCCATAACAACGACAGCGGTGGAGGAAATGGAATTGCCACTCTGCACTTATTCACTGTGTGTGTGTGTGTGTGGGGGGGGGGGGGGGTCTGGCTGTACTGGCTGCACGTGGGGCACACAGGCTGGGTGGGGGGTGCAAAAGGGGCTTGGAGGAGGGTTTTAGTGTAGAGTGGAGGAGAGGAACACCGGAGAGAGGGGAAGGGTGTTGGAGATCCCCCACAAACCGCATAACACGCGACAGAGGCTTTGACACTCAAGTTCTCTACCTTATCACATTTCATTTAATTCTATTCTACCTTATTCAACTTTATTCTGTTCTAGTCTCCTCTATTCTGTTCTATTCTACTCTATTCTATTTGGTTCACTGTGCCTGGACTGGTAACTTACTGCTATTAAATCGAGATTGCTTGTCAAGTTACTGTTGAGTTTCCCTGTGTTCTTACAACTGTGTCTGTGTTCAAACCGTTTGATCCTTGACATTTGACCTGGTTGGCAGAAAGCACCGGATGGCAGCTTTGCCTCCTTCCTCTCCTTAATTTGTAGCTTTGAGTTTGAGTTTTGTACAGCGAGCTGCCTCCTATCATCTCTCTGTATATTCATCCTATCATCTCTCCTCAGTTATTGTTTTTACAAATTTGCATTTACATATGCAGTCTCTGGTTGATTTCTATTTGTGTGCACCTATCGCTCCCTTTCTATTGCTGTCCCTCTGTCCCTCCCTCCCTCTCTCTCTATTCCTTCCCCTTCCCCGTCTTGGTCCTTTCCCCCCAGCTGAGAAAACAGGCGCGGGAGCTCTGGCCTCCTGGCAGAGGAGACGGGGGACCAGGGAGCAGGGCTTTTCAGGCGAGACTGACCAGAGGAGAAGGGGTTTGCGGCAGAGAAAGGAAACATTGTGTGGGACCCATGGCTGCGTGGCTCAGCTGAGCAAGCTGCCAGGGCATTGCTGGGGTCCTTTGAGCGAGTGCAGGGCTAGCCTAGCAACACGCTGGCTTTGAGGCTTCAATGGCTCCACTGAATAGCTGGGCCCCATTCCTCCCACCACCCACCTCTCCGCTGGACAAGGCTCATTCCCGCCTTTTTACTCAGAGAAACCCTCTAATCAATGAGCAGAAAAGAGGGATTCCATAAGGACATAATGTGTCCATTGATGTAGATGTGTGACACAGCACCAGAGTGGCATGAGAAAAGGTTCTACCTGACTCCTCTTGAACAAGGGTGTAGGTAGGAGGTAGGCTGGGTCAATGTCCAGGGGACCTTTGGAATTGGGAACGATGGTTCGTTCTTTAGAGAGACTCTCTGGCTAGCTGCCCCGCATCAGAACGGTCGTTAGCGCAAACCCCGGAAACAGATGTTCCCTTTTGTCCCCGTTTTAGGAAGTCATCCAAAAGTCAGCTGTGTCTGCATGTGTCTCGCTCTCTCGCTCTCTCGCTCTCTCGCTCTATCTCTCTCTCTCTCTCTCTCTCTCTCTCTCTCTCTCTCTCTCTCTTTCTCTGGACTCCTGCAGAGACTTGACTATGATCTCGCGCTTCACAGAGTCTGGTCAAAACCCAGGCACGATCCATGGGACAGATGCACATTCTGAAATAATATCCTGTTCTATTCTAATGTGTCTGCCAGGAGCTTTGTGCTCTGCAGTCCAACATGTGCTGATGAGTATGTGTCTCTTCCTTCATCCTGTGTTCATGAACAGTCAGCTGCAGGATGGGGGGAAGATGGGTGGAGGCGGGCAGGAGGAAAAGAGGATAATGGGTCATGGTGTGGGTCAGTGTGTGTGTGTGTGTGTGTGTGTGTGTGTGTGTGTGTGTCTTTGTGTGTACTTGTTCATATGTTTGTGTGTCTGTGGATTTTTGTGTCTTCCATTTGTAATATAATATCCGAATGAGGGGGACGCGGAAAGAGAGTGGTGCGGAAATTCCACTTCCTGTCTCGCCACACGCAGCTCTTACATCACATCCTGTTCTCCTCACACGTGGCTCAGATTGTTTGTTAATATCCTGACATGGCCACTTCCTCCCGTCTGTGAGAGTTCCTGTGTGCTCCTTCATAGCAGACGAGGCCTGGCTGTGTTTTCCTTTTGCCGAACGTCACAAAAAATGTGTGAAATTATTATTACATGGAAGATGTATTTCATTTCATCATCATCATGACCACGTTTGTCGATCTCTTTTGTGTTTATTAATATATTATTATTTCCGTCCGCACACGTGTCACGCTCGGGTAATTGTGTTTATATAATGCGTGGATGATCAGCATGTCTGACCAACACTGTGGCCACGCACAGGCAGCGCATTGTCCTGCCAGGCCTGGGATTTCCCCCTGTGGGTTCCTCAAATGGATGGCCCTACTGTACATCTCTCTCCCTGGCTCTTTTATCTATTTGTGTGTTTGTGTTTGTGTGTGTGTGTGTTTGTGAGAGGACATGACTGTTCAGATGCTCCCGAAGTGTCTAATACTCAATGTATGCACCTCTTTGTGTAAGTGTGATAAGTAGGACTCAGCGTAATTAAGCAAGGGGCCAGTGGTATAAAGACGCATTCTCCCTTCCTGGAGCCTCCCTCTCCCTCTCCCCCCCAGGGTAGTGTTTCACGTCCTGTCCCCCGGGAAGCCGGGATGTGTGACACATGGAGACCACGAGGAACGTGGGACATTGTTGTTCCTCTCACTAATGTATGGCCTGACTTTGTCTAGTTCTGTTGCTGTCACGCATTATAATCCATCGTTCACCAGAAGGGGCTATTGAGGAGTCTAATCTCTTCCCGTCTGTAAAGACTCCTCTGTCCAGCTCCAAACCCTCGGCTACACTCCAGTCATTCCCCTGACTCATCTGTTTGTGTATGTGTGGGGATGTGCTCTGCCATGTGTCCCCGGTATGCTCCTGTGGGTTGCCAGGTCTGACTAATAGCTGCATATGTTTGTGTTCAGGCACCAGGACTTCTAGCCAGCGTTGCTGAGAGCTGAACTAATGACGTCGGCTCTCGAGACTTTTAATGAAGAAGCAGAGAATGGGATTTGCTCCTTACACAGGGGGAAATGTTTCCGCGGCAACCGCAGCGAATAGGGAAAGAAAGAAGGCAGCCATTTTGAGTTTATGAGACCAGAACTACACCCTTTGATGGCAATGTGGAACTTTCAGTTTCTATAAATGGTACCAACATGATTCAGAATGTATAAACACAAATATGAAAATACAGGTTAATCATCGATACAAATAATTAACAGTTGAGGAATACTCTTTCATAAATGTCCTTGTACATTTTTGTCTTCTTTGTAATTTCCCCGTCTTCCTCACTTCTAATGTTTTGGAGATGGGGTCATTTGAAAATCTAAAGTTTTGCTCAATGTTTGCACCTCAAGGCAGTGACCAGCCTTATCAAAATGGAGTGGGCTATCCTCACAAAGGACATGACCCCTGATTCATCAAGCACACTTAGAAATCTACCTTCCCCTTCCTCCATTCCCCCATCACTCAGAAACCATTGCCTTTGTTTTGCTTTGTGACGTAGCGCCAGTTATTTATAGAACTGTTTCTGTTGTGTAAGCCGTTTTGTGGGGTTGAAAGCTGAGGAAAGATAACATAAGCCAATGGGGGCCCAGCTACCCCTGTAATGAATACCAGAGGGAAGAAAAAAGCTTTTCTTCACGCTGGAATGCGAGTCCTTCGTTTCCACCCAGCTTTCCTTAGTGGCGTTTGAGGATTGAAGCTCTTGCCCTACATAGATTTGAGTCCTATTTTTTGGGTAATGATCACTTTGAAGACTCTCACAGGGGGCTAGAACACCCAGAGACAGAGGAAACACTCTCACTAAGTCTCATCTTCTCTTTCATCTCTTTCTCTCCATCGCCTCCTACCTTCGCTAGGTCCCAGGCAGAGAAGGGACTTTATGCAGGCGTGGGAGGGAACACTTCTGGGATATTAGCAGTGTGGGGATGAAAGCTGCTGAATGTGGGTCACACAGATGAAGAATGTAGGAAACATACTCAAACGTTTCTGCTTACTTTATATAACTACTGCAGATGCTTCTTCATAACCCCTAATTTTTTACTGTACACCTAACTGTAACCTAACAGAGGTGAGTCACCTAACCTCACAGTTCCAGCAGCGAAATGTCTCTCAATTCCAAAATGGTTTCCAGGATATTAGTTTGAAAGCATTAGCACGGGACGGCAATATTGTAAATTGTTAAATGATGCCTGCGTCAGTTATGACGGAGGTCCAGCCTTAAACAAACGACAGACTGATAACTCAAGTTTGAATGAATTTAGAACCATTTTATTTTTAAAATGTCAGTGTTGAAGAGAAAATAAAACAGCAATATAAATATTAGCATCAAAAGAAGAGAATAACACAGGGGTTTGGCATTGGGGCTAAGCGTTTCATCAGAAAGATATTACAGCAGGATAGAGTATTAATTCAGCAGCGGACTGACGCACACACATATAGTATAGTATTTATAATCATTTGTTCATATGGACAGATAAAATGAAAGAGAGGCATTTCTTTCACGAATGCACAAAAAGATAAAATCACAAAAAAAATCATGAACAGGTTACAGAGGAAGGAGAGAAACATTTCCAATAAATCGTTTTTTTGTTGTTGTTTTGTTCCTTTACAGGGTGATAAAATAGAGATAGTAGAGAGAAAAATGAACACAAAAATAAGCGCACCACACATGTTACGAGTTAACTATTCTACGTGGTTCACTTTGTGTACTTATCGCCTAAGTTATCATCATCATCGTCATTGTCTTTGTTTGTTTACACTGAAGAGTTAGTTGACTTTCATGGTGCTTAGTTACTACATTGCAACACAAACCGTTGAAGAACATCTCAGATATATATTTTTTTGTACTTATGTTTTGTTTTTTAGTTTTTTTTTCAGTGGTTTTCTTGTTTTTTTCTTGTAAAACAAATGCAACACATTCCAGTAGTAAGCCACGCCCTGTGGGGGGGACTTTGCATTTGAAACTGTTGGACGTCGTCCCTACTATACAAATAACTGGCTCATACCATGGACAGGACATGTTTATTTACAGCGGGGAAACGCCTCCACAGGAACAGGGAGCAGAGGGGGAAGAGCAAAGGGCTAGAGGTCAGTGGGCAGCGTGGCTATAACAACCATATTCCAATGGAGAGTTAGCGAAGAGGCGCAAAGTTAGAACCCCCCTTGTAAGTGGTATGCCCTCTCACACCGGGACAGATGGACTCAGCTCTGCTGACCTCTAACTTGGGTCAGTGCATTAGAGGAACTGTAAAAAGGAGGGGGATCAGTGGTGCCTCTGTACATTCAGTGGGTAGAGCCATTGTCACCCCCCTCTCCGCCCCGCCCCACCCCGACCCAGTCATAACGAATGATATCCATCCAGGACCCTGGGCTCTTTGCATCGGCCCCGCTGCTCCCCATGAACCCACCCTGCAAGCTGTCTCTTTAAATCAACCACTCCTCTGTACTATCGAGTCATCACCACAATCAACAAATAGAACACTTTACTTCTCAGGTCTCCCAAAAAATATCTACCAGCACTTCTGGACGGCGAGGCCGTGTCTGTCTTCACGTTTCCTCACAACCTAAAGCGGTCGCGTCCACCCGATCCACACGTCTCCCCTCAATCATGCAAGCAGTGCATCACGTATAGCTTGGCTCTCATCGCGGGACAGTGAGTGAGGGTAGGGCACCATAGCTGGTTTGGGCTGGGGGAGGCAGGGGGGGGGGGGGGGTGGTGAGTCTGTTGGTCAGGCTGTCTCCTCCTTTTCTACCTGTCCTCCCCCAGACTCATGTTCAGGTCCCAGCAACAACACAAGACCCAACTCTTTATTTACGCATAGAAAAGTAATGCCACATGTCCGCGATCATTTCAAATATAGCACAGAGACTTCCTTCGCACATCGTATGATGTGTGATTCTCTAAATGGGATTGGATTGAAGTGGTCCTCTGATTAGGGCTTTTGCAATGCATTATGTTAATAACATTCATCCAAAATATATGGTGGTGTTAACTTGAAAAGATCATGCAATAAAAGTGTTTTTAATACCTGTGTAATAACTGCTGAGTGTAGGCGGATCCACCCGCAATCTAACAATGGCAATCTAACACGGACCTTCCACCACCAGGAGAGTGAGACCAATAAACCCAGCACGTTATGTACTCTGAACTGATCTCCATGTATGAACACATTGCTGGGCCTCGCCTTGGAAACCCAGCCAGGCGCTGAACGCCAAACACAAACAAACAAACAAACAAGCAACTAAACAATCCCCCCCCCCCCCCAAAAGAGACTCGAGCAAAATACACCATTTCCCATCCCCACCCTTCATCTACAAACTAAAACCTTTTCTTCACATACAGACTTCTCCAGGACGTCCATGTCAAACCTTTCCTGACCCACACCCTAAGACGGAGCGCTGATGAACCGGGCTCCCCTTAAGCTAACACTGCGGAGCCCAGGACTGAGAGATACATACAGGCGGAGTGGGGGGAAGGGTGGCATGGGGAATTGGACATCTCATCAGATCCCGATGGTGGTAGCGGTGGTGGTGGTGGTGGGGGGAAAGGCGCCGTCTCCTCCCCTTCCCCCTACTTCTTCTCCTTCTTGGTGGACTTCTTCTTGGAGGCGGGGGTCTGGGCCGCCTTGGGGGGCTCGCCCTGGGACGGAGGCAGGGCCTGCTGGGAGGCGGCCTGCTGGGCAGCGGCCGCTGCCTGGGCCAGCTGCTGCTGCTGCTGCTGCTGAACCACCTGCTGCTGCTGCTGCTGCTGCTGCGTGGCGTTGGAGGAGGTGAGCGTGGCCGTGCTGCCGGGGATGTAGACGTTCTGCCGGTAGTCGGGCACGTGCTGCAGGGTGAACTGGGGGCTGTAGCGGGTGCTCAGGCCCATGGTGCCGGGGGTCAGGGTGGCGGTCGCCTCGCTCACGCCTGGAGACAGAGAGGGATGGGGGGGTGCATGTTTAATAAGGCATTTGTTTTTGGGGTGTCTCACACATCACCATACATCAGAAGAGAAAGGGGTGCCGAGGGGAAACGACAGAGCAGGCAGCGGGAGAGAACAGTGAACCGCTAAAGACTTGGCACATGGCTGCTCTGTAGTTTAGAACGGGTCCAACTTCTATTGATTTACCAAACGCTAGGCTGAACAGACACTTGCATAACTAATTCAGGCTTCTTTTGAATCTGAGCGTGAAGCGCATGAGTGGAAAAAATATGTGTAGCATGGAGGAACAGTGTTGCATAATGGACGATGGACGTTTGTTGCGGTTGTTGTTGTTGTTGTTTATACTGCGCCCCTGTTTTGTTGCTTCCAAAGTGGTTTTGAAGCAGAGTAGACACTTTTGTACTCCTAATTTTTAGAGGTCCACAGCGCTGCGTGTGTGCGTTTGTATCTGTCTCTCTGTTGCTTGTGGTCTCGCTGCCCGGAATGGATGTAGCTGGAGTGTTCATACGTGTTTCTTGGCCCCTGCTTTGCTGAGACACTGACACACACACACACAAACTAACACACACACACACACACACGCGCGCGCACACACGTCTCCTCACGTCTCCTCACGTCTCCTCCCCCATCCGTAGCTCCTCTCCACATGTTAAAAAACATGCAAAACCACATTCAAATCCAAACACGCTCCCATGCATAGTCATGATCAGCCAAAGGTAATAAAGGTCTGTCGGATGAATCAGGGGCAAAAGCAAATCTGTTTCTGTCTGGGTACTGAATGTCCTATCCTTTTTGGCTGCTGATCAAGAATACAAAGTGGACTGTTTATTGCAAGGCTGCTTTAACAACTGCCACTACGAGAGTGTATCGAAAATATGAACCTCGTCAGGTAACTGGAGCAGCCGACTGAATGATTTGCAGCATGACGTGCTGTTCTTACTGCAACTGACTTTGTGAGGACACATGTCCAAGACCTTCTCCCAGCCATGATGGAAAAGTCCACATCATTTCCAGATTAGTCCAAGGAGGGGTGTGTGTGTGTGTGTGCGTGTGTGGAGAGAAGGGAGGGAGTGATGTATCAGTGGTGGCAATAACAATGGAAACAATGACTTAAGTCTTTGTGTGGCAACAACTCTCATTAGTTCTGTCTCCCAAGACCGCAGAGTGTGTGTTTATATGAGGAGGCTCAGCTCTTAAGACCGACTGGATGTTTGATGTTGTCTATATCGGATTACAAGGCAGCCCATTCGAAGATCCCAGGGGTGTCCACGCGTGTGGCTCTGCCTGTAAATTGTGTATGTGTGAGAGTCTGAGAGTGTGTGAATGTGTGAGTGTGAGAGTGTGAGAGTGTGTGAATGTGTGAATGTGTGAGTGTGAGGGTGTGTGAATGTGTGAATGTGTGAGTGTGAGAGTGTGAGAGTGTGTGAGTGTGAGCGGGTGTGTGTGTGTGTCAGTGTGAGAGCAATTACTCCCTGCGGCAGCGGAACAACAGGCAGAGAGAAGACCAGCTGTGATGTCATAGGGCCGCGGGCCCCGGCCGGGGGTCCGGAGTGGAGAGCACGGTGTCCTCTCCAGGCCCACATGGCTGCAGCGACAGCGTGTGACAGGGTGTGTGCAGTAGAAACACGCTCGAGCGGCCCTGTTATTGGATGAAACACCGTCTAACTGCAGTGTTTACTTTGGGGCTGCGCCTCGCTGCATGACCTCTCGCCTTATTGTCTCGTGGTGGGTGTGATCACGTGGGCGTGATCGTGGTGGGGGTGATTACGTGGGCGCAGACGTGGTGGGGTGTGATCACGTGGGTGTGATCCTGTGTGTGTGTCTCCGCACAAAGAGCGTTAGAAACATCTGTGAGGCACGACGGGGGCACTTATCCATGAGTCTGGACGGATGACCTTAATCCAATAGGAACCCACGGTGATCCAGCGTACCCCCTACCCCCCCACCCCAGCCACCCCCCCATCCCGTCACCCTCTGGCCTGCCCACTGTTACACCACCCTAAGGGTGGAAGGCTGGAAAGAGGGGTAGGATGCAACACAGGACAGAGAAGCATGGATGGCGATGGACCTACATGACAATGATGAATTCAAAAGGGGGAGATAGGTGCAGAATGATAGAGGGATGAAGCAGTGACTGTGTGTAAGGTGAAGGGGGGTGGGTAGATTAAGGTTGACAGGGTATCCGACTCACCGTTGGCTGCAGCCATCAGGGCTTGAAGTTGCTCAGCTTCAGTAGGGGGGTTTGGCCAGGGTCCGGTTCCCATAGCAACCTCGGGTCCTCCGGTCGCTCTGCAGGAAGGAAGAGAGAGAAGAAGAAATAAAAACGTCAACAACCAGTGGCCATTTTAGATGTAAAACTTGTGTGAGTGTTTGTGTGTGTGTGTGTGGCGAAGGCTTCGAATATACAGTAAGTCTAACTCAGACAGGTTGAAAACCGCTACTGGTTATGGCAGTGTACAACATGCTGTGTAAACACCGAGGTGACACACTCACACAACACATTCAAAGTTCATGGGAACTAGCAAGAACGCACGCAAGGGAAGAACACCTTGCTGAACACAAGCTAACCTTCCCTTTCTGACCATTATCATCTGTTTGAATACACCACACTCTTACACTCAATGTGAGTTGAGAATTTCCATCTGGAGTGGAATTTCCCCTTTAATGACTTGTTTGTTTAAAGTCGATGATTTGCATGGGCCAGGAACATGGGGCAGAGTAGACCTGCCGTCTATTATGCTCTCCTATCAACCACAACGGCTGTACCCTCTCTACACATGCTAACACATGACAACTGCTAACTGCTAACAACTGGACTTTAGGAATCTCGACCTGCCAGATCAAATAAAACCTGCCCATGAAATGTAGCAACTTTTCACCTCAAAAACATGTTTTACAATATTTTTTAAACCACTCCTGGCAGCATTTATAATTTAAAGTTTTGCTTAAAGTATGGTTGTGCGTCGTCAATCTAAAAACACCTTAGTACTTGGTTAAAGCGGCAGCAGTTGGCCTAAAGTTCATCACGCTGCAGGGAAAAGCGGGGAGAATTCTCTTAAAAATGGCAGAATCAAACAAACTCCAGACAATGGTTGCACATTGTTTCTGCCAAACAGGCTGAAGAGTTTTCCCTTTCGTGCCAAGAAGAGACGGTGAGTAGATCCTCTGTCAGCAGCCCAATGAGAACCAGAGCAGGTTAGAGTGCGCTCGGTCGAGCCGACGGCGGCCATTTTGTGCCCGCTTGTTTCTCCGAGGACAAGCCTCGTTTGTTTGTAATGAGTCTCGCACCATACATATCAAGCCCTGTGGTTACGCTAAGCACTTCCCGTGGTCAGCATTATCACTTCCTCTAGGAAGTGAGTTGACTGCGGTCTTCAGATAGCATACGCCAGCAATGGCTGCCTCTTTCCCCGGTAGTCATGCATAAAATAGGCATCTTATCTGGCAGTTGAAGCCTCTTTCCGTTCTCTTTGTCAAAGTAAACTATGAATGGTAGGGGTTTAGATTTTACCCTTAATTATTTTTTCTTTGGTATTGCAGCCATTAATTTAGCCCATACTTGAATGTATTATATTATTATTATTATTATTAGTAGTAGTAGTATTACCTTATCTTGTTATCTTGAATGCATCAAAACAAATTCAAAACCTTTCCAAACCATCTAACAGCACAGTTTCTAAAAATTTCTATTAAAAAACCCAAATTATTTCTACCAGTTTATCATACAGGTAATGCAGAACTAGCAAAGAACTAACTAACTAAGAACTAGCACAAAACAGCACACATTCTACAATCATCTATGAACCACACCAAGCTTTGTGGCCTAGACATAGACAATAACGTAACCATCCTGCGATTGATCCACGCTGGGGAACTAGTAGCATGACAGAGCTATCACTACCACACCGCACACCCCAAAGCACAACCTAGCGAGCTGTGGCTACCACTCGCCCTTCACAACTGATTCAAGAGCACATCACACATTAAGCCCCACCTCATCAATCCCCATTGACACCCGTGAAAACGAATCTTGAATCAGGTGTTAAGGACAGGCAGTGACCACGGTGAACGTTGATGATACCTCATCCCCTTCCTCGGCGTCCATCTTATGTGTGTGGGGTGATGCATGTAGGGACTGGAAACACAACAAGTTATACAGGCTGAAAAATCCATCTAGCCACGTTGTCGGCCCCTGCTACGAGCCACAGACTGGAGAATTGGAGAATGTCAGACATTCAGTGCTCCAGTTTTCTCTGGAAAACGTGTTGAGTCTGTCACATCATTTACCATTCCAAAGAGGAACTTAGTTTTCTTTCACTTTTTCCCCCCTCCAATGGATCATTTCCAATTGAAACATGGCCTCACTGGCATTTTTTCAAAGAGAAATGTTCCTGCTGTGTAGCGGGAGAAAGAGAGCAGCTGAGCTTTTTCTTTCTGTCGGACGGCTGGGTTCTGATTGGTTGACTCACGGAATGTGTTGTATAATCGCTTGTTGTGGAAACTGTTACGGTGTGAACACCGATTTGGCACACGATGCATGATGAATAACCAAAGGTTTGGGCACACACACACACAAACACACACACACACATTAGGTTGTGTCGAGAATAGACAGACTCCTCTGCATCTCTTTGCGGCAGCCAATCACAACTAATGTCATGTCATCAATCAAACAGGTCATTTGGCTGGACAAAAGAGCAACTTTGGAGGGGGAGAGATGAAGAGAGAGAGAGAGAGAGAGAGAGAGAGAGAGAGAGAG
>JAVQJS010026350.1:0-16473 GCA_036024795.1 Galaxias rostratus | reverse complement strand
AGTCTAGAAACCTGCAGCACAACCCAAGGTGGTATTTACATAACACAGGGCGGTTTACGGGTTGTGGATTGTTTTAATGCATATCGCTTAGCTATCCGATCCACGAGAGAGGAACTTGGTGACCCCTTCGGAATGCATTGGATGTTCCTCTGGAACCACGTGCCGGATGGTGGGACTACTTCCTCCTGATTTTCCAGCATGGCTTTTTATTGCTCAACACAGACAGCAGAGTGTGATTCCCTCACTGCATTAACACAGACGGCAGTGTGTGATTCCATCACTGCACAAACACAGACAGCTGAGTGTGATTACATCACTGCACAAACACAGACAGCAGTGTGATTCCCTCACTGCACCAACCCAGATTACTACACATCCGTTGGGGTAAGCTCTCATTGGACCGGCCTGCTGCTGAAATGTTCTGCTTACTGGTGTGTCCACAGTGGCTCCTCTAAGGTTAGGATGGGCTTTCAGCTCTAAGACTGTCGGACTTGTAGGTGGATGGGTCCGACTGTTGATTCTGTGACATTAATTGATGACCCAATTGTGTAAAAATAGCGAGAGTGTCTTGAAAGGTGCTGAAAACAAAATTAAATGTACTATTATTATTATTATTATTATTATTATTATTATTATTATTATTATTATAACAGGAGGTCTTCTTATTTTGGTTCTGGGCAATGATAGATAGAATGTACTACAATTGGAAATCAGAAAGCCCCATCCATTGCCAATGACAGTTGAGAAACAGCTGAACGTGCAATTAGCATTTGTTTTTGTTTGACCACTAAGAATTGTCCCATTGGTAAAAAAAATTTGCTCCTTCGTTGGGCCTGACATTCGAAATGCCCAGCAGTGTGTCCTCTGAAGTTCAGAGATTAGATGAAAGTCTCCCTGAGACAATGATCTTCAGTTAGTCCAGTGTTTTCCCTCCATATTAGCTTTGGGCTTTGGGTGAATGAAAGCTGATCCTGAATCTCTGCCTCGCAGGCCACTCGTCCTCTAATCTGTGGAGGGACAGTCGGGTTGATTCAGTCTTTGATGAGACGCCTGCCGTCTCCAATACTGATGAGCCGGTCGCTGCCGCTCGGCCTGGCTCCTGCCACTGTGGTCTAGACCTCCCTGGGATCCAAGATCCCGAGGCAGCCCAAGAAAAACACACAGAGCTATTACAATTAGATGTTGGCTTTTAAAAGGGCCAGCTTCTACGTAGATGCATGGAGGAGAATGCCGATGGTTAGTTTTATTAAAAGCAGTTGGCTTATTCAAGTAGTGAAGCCACTGCCCAACGACGTATAATGAAATCTGTGATAGCACAGAAATACATAATGCGTTTGATGAGCCACAGCCATTTAAAAAAAGATCTGGAGGGGTTAATGAAATGTCAACTTTGTCCCTTTTTTGGGGAAACTGCAAAGATGAGTTGAAAACCTGAATAACTGTAATCTCCCGAACATCAGAGTTGAGGCCAGGAAGAAGGCTGTGGGACGAAGCAAAGTCTCATTACGTACGGAAAGGTCGTACAAATGTATTCAGAATTATTCATTACCTCAAACAACGGCAAAGGAAATATAAGGTTGTCAGAGGACCCTCCTATGCTAACCTCTACCCAAAACGGGAGCACTGTCCAAGGACATTCATATTAAGCCTACCCCGGCAACAACGTGCACAACACTACGATGGCTAAGCATTAACAGGTGATAGTGGTCAAAGACTTGATTGAAACAGCAGTGCTTTCCTGTCCCTCACCTACTCACAAGACACAGTGGTGCACAAGTGTTCTTAGAAAAGGATTAATATAATCATGTTACGGTGATCACTAATAATTTTGCAAATGATATTATGAAAATATATGATTATTTCAGCAAGACCTTGAGCCTTGAGATGACATAGGCGGATCCCTTATGGTGAGTGACAGTACAAAGTGAGAGAGGGGAGGGAGGGCGTGCGGCGCAGGAGCCTGTGTGGCGGACTAACTGCAGCTTTACTCTTCAATCAGGGAGAGGAAAATAACCCCTCCTGTCAAAGTGGAGGTGTTTACTGAATAGAGGCCGAGAGAGAGAGAGAGAGGGAGAGAGAGAGAGAAAGAGAGGGAGAGAGAGAGAGTTATGCAACCTGTTTCCTTAAATTCCTTCAGAAATAAGGACGTACAAAATGTAAGCTAAATATAAGCCGCTTGTTTAAATGGTCGTAGTGAGTGCATGAGCCCGTGGATCAAAAATAGCTGGTGTGTTGATCGGCTTCATTGAGGGCTTAAAGAGGCAAATAGTTAGTTGGGATGACAATGGTTTGAGGAATGTTTGCAATGCACCACATCATAGGAGAGTTGAAGTGTCAGACAGTGTTAAGGTGCAAACCCATTAAACCCATTAAACCCATTAAACCCATTAAACCCATGATCCATCACCAAGAGGAACTCACTTCCTCCAGGCCTGACAATTATCGAAATGGAGGAGAAGATGTTGTGTAATTTCATAATGGTGTTCGTTTTTTTACCCATTATGAAATGTGGTATCAGATTATTCACTTTCAGTCTAGACATTAGGCTCTCAGTGGTTCAGAAGCATGGTGGTCCAAGTAGTGATTTATTACCATTTAACTAGTCATAATTCCCATAAAATGATTTGCATACCAGTCTGAATTGCATCTCGCGTCAATTTGACAAATGCTACTGTTTCAAATCCGAATGTTGCTGCTAGACCTTTAGCAAAGACTCAAATATGTAAGCATATTGAACCAATTATTAGATCAGCTTACTGGCTCTTTGTGTGTCTGAGAATTGATTGCGGTGTACCGCTGCACACCAAAACGTTGCTAAGTAATTTTTGGACAAAAGACATTACAACATCGCTACAGGCTGTTGCAGAGAACTTTCTAGAGCAGGGGTCCTTGGCCTTGTTGGAGGTACTGAACCCCTGCAAGTTTCATACATGCATTCACCAAACCCTTTGTATCCTTCACCGAACGCTTTGTATGGAACCAACACAGTGTGGGTCTCGACCTCTGCCGAACCCTGAGACTGACTCACTGAAACCCTGGGGGTCCGATCGAACCCAGGTTCAGAACCACGGCACCAGACCGGTGGGACCGGCCTCGGACCCAGTGTTCAAACATAAAACATCGTGTTCAGCGTTGAACCACTAAGGAGTAGAAAGCTGGAACCAACGTATGATGTCTGCTCCAAACCTGACTACCTCATATTATGTTCACCACTGCTTTTACTCCATAATCCTTCCTATTTTTCTATTACTCTACATTCGCTTTTATTTCTCTTAGGTCTTTTATTTCTAACTTGTACATTTCTTCTTTCCTTATGTACACCACATTGAGTTGAGCGTGTGTGTATTTGTGTTTATGTGAAATGTGCTGTACATACACATTTGATTTGATAAATCATGCACATTGAGTTGTGTGTGTGTGTGTGTGTCAAATGTGCTGAACAAACACATTTGATTTGATTAATCATACGTTTTATATGATTTGATTTCCATATGCCAGTGTTAGTTGGTGCAGCAGGCATATGCTTTTACATCAATGCCATGCATCAATTCAGTTGTTATGGAGTACACTGAACAAGATCGAGGCCAACACAACCTATAGTTAAAAGCTATTCCATGTAGACGTCTACCCAATGGAAAAAAACAAACATTTTGTCTTCCAAAAAAAAAAGGAAAGCAAATCGTATTTTTGTAAAGCGAGTTGTGACGTCTTCATAAATCAGCCTAACAGTAGGGTTGTGGTACACCCCTGCCTTGTTTGCGTCTTTGCTAATGCCCTGCACATGTGGCCAATGACATGCTTTTAAACATCAGCCAGCGCCACTACACTCTCAGCTGTAGGGGTGGTTAGGCGTCTGCTGAGTTATAAGTAACTTCTGAAGGGGGGGATGCCAGACGTTGTTGGGATACTTGGCTGAGGTCTTTGGCACCAGAGATGGTTTTGTAAATGTAGCGCTGCGCTATGCGCCCTGTCCCAGAATTGAAGGGCCCCACGGGGACAATACTTTTTCATCACATTTATTAATCAGGACAACTACCGTTGCACTAGGATTTTCCATCCCTTCAGACATATTTTACTTTTGTTAAACTTGTCACAGTTTTAGTCAACTTTTAAAGTCACCTTTTGGGTTTTAAACTTTTTAAAATGTTTTTGCCATTATTCAACTATAGATTGTTTTTCAGAGGAGCAAGCCTGTACAATAATTTCAGAGGAAGATTTGCTGTTGGCTGCAATTCTCTGTCAAATTGTTTTTTAGATGGCCAAAACGGGATGTTTTGGACATTCCTCATTGAAAACCTGAGAAAACAACTTTTTGGCTGCTACCTCTGACAGGGTTGAACTTGACCTGTTTAAATAAACCCACAGCAGGGAGCCTCATGCCTTCGTTTTACATTTTACTTTTCATGCATGACATGACCCTTCTTCCCTCTCTCTCTTTTTCCTCTCTCCTCTCTGTTTTCCACCACCTTCCCCGGTTGCTCTATTTGACTCATTTGACATCTGAAGCTCTAAATTGAGCCCGAGACATTCGTCGGACAGACTGGTGTCTGAAGTGCAGACAGACACTCCTCAGATGGATGGCGTTTAGCGTCGGAATGCTTTTGGTCTTATCGCCCCGTTGTCATGAACGCCACGGAGGGCCGTCGCCAAGGCCGAGACGCGAGGCCCTCTTAATCGCAGATTCTTTGTGTGAGACGCTCGTGCTCAAAACCGTTCCGGCTCATATCCGCAGCTCCGTTATTATCTGAAGGTCACTTACTGGAGAATATTGCAGGTCCCCCTAGATCATGAGGGACTCAGTCTTTTTTTCAATAAATGATCAGTCGAATCAAAGTCATCCCCCATCAGCCCTTTGGTGAGTTGAATCAGAATGTGTGACATAAGACCATTAGCAATGCGCTGCACTTTGTGAGTTGGACCAATGGGAGGCAGTGTTTCTCCTGGGAGCCTGGCTTTGCTCTTGACAACAAGATGTTGTCTTGCTCTCCTCTGCCTCCCAGAAGCATAGCGAGGACATCATCCTTTGCACACCACTCAACCATCATGGTCGTGAAAACACATGACCTTTCTCTCGACTGCTTCCGTCCACACCGTACAGAAGAGTTGCAATGTAATTCTATGAACTAGGTTTGGATCCATTTTAGGGGGGGCAACACGGCCATGGTGTCATCGTGAAACATAATAAAAGCATTGGTTGCGATGCTGAATGGAGCTGGTGGGGACACACAGGCAACGACAGAGGCCTCGCAAAGCAACGAGGCTGTCACAGTTTCCAGTGGCCCGTGGAACGGCGTGCCCTGCAGATCTGGTTGCGATTACTTTCATGGAGCGAGTAAATCATGACGCAGCGCGAGACCAATTTGCGGTAGTCGATGAAAAAAAAAGGAAAGCAGCATAGTGTTGGCCTTGGGTTTATGGCGTGGCTGTTAACGAAACACGACTCATTAACACGTGTGTGGGAGAGGAGTACTGTGGCAACGAGTCGGAGAGGAGGAACGGGCGCTAAAAATGGACGGGCCGTTAAAGTACATTTATGCTTTGTCTCATTTCAGGACAGTGGAAGGGGTGGGAGAGGGAAAATAAATGTTAATGTCAGCTTAAACGCATCGTAGACTCCAATGCCCATGCTAACGGCGTAACGTTTACTATCGCGCCTTTTGACTGACAGCAAACATCTGAGCCGGATATCAAAGTATGTAAAGATCCACCTGCATGCATTGCGTTGGTGGGCGAACGCCTTGTTTTTCAGTAGCAGCGCTAACGAGAGTAAAATGGCTGTTAAGTTTCCACTCTGCTTGGAATCCAAAACTGGTGAGTCAGCAACAATAAACGTGTTGGAGTACTCACGCCTTGTGTGAGCCAAATACAAGGCTACAAACCGTACAGACAAACCAGCGTACTGTCATCACACTAGGAAAGCAAAACGGCCCGTATTCTGCCGTTTAAAGCCTCTGTTTCTTTTGGAGCGTGTCTTTCTATAAAGTGTTTGTGACATGACCGAATAGCACAGAGCACTGGGCTATGCCGTTACGAACGGGAGTCGTAAAGACCTCCTTCATTTAAGGAGACTCCTCCGCAGCGCAAAACAATGTTTAAAGCCGTAGCCCGTCCCCCCCGCCCCCCGTAATCTGCGTCTGAGATGTTTTGGTCTCCCTCTCGTCTCTCGTCTTCTCTCTCTGGCTGGGTCTCCTCTCTTCTCTCTCTGGGGTCAAACGATTCCTCGGCTTCACAGCGACTCTGTCTGTGGCGGCTCCGCTAATGGCGCTGTAATTTTGCATCTCTTTGATGTTACCTCGGCCGTCGTGTTACCTGAAGTCTGCAGCGTCTCTGAGGTTTTGGGCTGGGGCCGACGCCCCCCCCTCCTCTTTGCAGCCTAATTAAATGTAATTGCTCTATTTTGTAGTGGTGCCCGTGCGGAGAGGGGAAGCCTTGTAATAAGACAGATTGCGTGAAGGGTCCGAGGATCGCAGACGCCAAAGAGGAGCCAAGGGAAGAGGATTGGAGACGCATCCACCCCCCACCCCACCCGTCGTCTCCCCTGTCCTGAGCAGACCTAGTCATTACCCTCTCCACTCCTCTCCACCCGTCTCTCCTTCTCCCTCTGTGTCATCACCTCCTGTCTTCCTCTACCGGCTCCCTTGGCTTGCGGTCTGTGATATCTGTGTTCCCTGCTTTAGGAACCAGGTTTTAGGAGGATGAGGCTAGTTGTCCCAGCTACTTTGTTTGTGTGCACAAGATTCACAGTCGAGTATAGCAGACGGCAGGCTTCAATGGGAACATAAACTAGGACAACAATGTCGTAGTCCTTAGTAAACAAAGTCGTCCTGGACCCAGGAATAAGTCTCTGCTGCACTCTATTCCGTGGCATCACAGCTGTAGGCATGCGACAGTGTTGAGATTCTTGAAATGCTTTGGACACCTATACACGGGCCTGGTGACTGACTCAGACAGTCCTAAAGGCTGCTTAGCCCGGTGACTCCACAAGGAGACGCTTCAAGAGACACATTCCTTTCGGGAAATAGGAGAGGAAGAAAGAGGAAATTACAGAGCAGCGCTAAACAACATATCACAGAGAGAGAGAGAGAGAGAGAAAGAGAGAGAGACAGAGAGGGGCATAGGAAGAGAGAACACAAGAAAGGCAAAGTGTGTAAGAGAGAGATACAGAGAGTCAAAGGAAGAGAGAGTGTGAGAGAGCTAAAGTAACAGAGAGAGAGAGAGAGAGAGAGAGAGAGAGGTAGAGAGAGAGACAGAGAGAGAGAGGGAGAGAGAGAGAGAGAGAGAGCCTGACTGACGGTGACCCAGAGGGATGGCCAGGCAACGGGCTGTTTGAATGATGTTGCGGATCCAAATCTGACCGGGACAGCAGAGAGGAGCGGCTTCATCCCTCTTGTCTCTCTCCGAGGGAGGTGCCGGGGACGTTAATGAAGGGATGATGACATCCCTCCACAGGCCTCCCGCGGGACAGGATGTCCAGCTCCCTTCTTCTTCCTCCTCCCTTCTTCCCCCCTCACGGTGGTGCCAGCCCGTCTGCCACTGGGCCCGTTAAGGCTAATGCGACACAGGCTCCAGATCGCGTTTCAGCCCAGTGTGAGCCACCACCAGTATCCCCCCCCTCCGCCTCTGTCCTACCACCTCTCCATTCCGCCTTCCCTTCAACCCCTCCGTCTCCTGTCTTTCCCGATGGCCATGCGCGGGCCAGGAAGCACAATTCCAATAGCAGTTCAGCGGATCAATATAAAACGACACACAGCCACCATCTTTTTTTTTGTTATCCAGGAAAGCATCTGGAAAAAAGAATCCCTTTGTTTGCTTAAGTACTTTTGTTAATACGGGCTTGAAAATAAGGGTAAAGGGATGGTGGCGATAAAAAGAGAGAAAGAGGACTAGGAAATAAATCAGGAGGAGGCCCACACAGCCCCCCGATCGATCGGGTCCCAGGCTTTACAGACAGTGGCGGGAGTCTCTTTACAGGCCAAAAGGAAAAGCAGCCGGGAGTGAAACATCAAAAGTTCTGTGGCGGACAAAGAGGCAGCGTGTGGCGGGATCCCACACAGTGTCGGGCAGCCAGGCCCCACCACCGTCTCTCTCGTGACCTCCTCTCATGTGGCTCCCATGAGAAACCAGCACTCGGCGGCCAGTTGTTTCCTCACAAAAGGCAGCCCTCCTGTGATCTGACTGCCCGGGCAGAGTTGTACCACAGTGCTAATCATCCGTCTGTCTCTTGAGGTGGCTGCTCCCCATGTCACTTCATGTTAGGAGCTCGACGCCACATGTCGCAAAACCGGCTTTGGGATCGTGGAAAATGCGGAATGCGTCGTTCCTCCGTAGACCCCGGAGCTTTGGAGTTTTCTCGGCCTGCCGCGTGTGATTCCCAGAGTTTGGCGCAGAAAGCCGTGATGTCACGGTGTCCCGTTCTCACGCTCGTCCCCTCCCGACCCTCGTTTCACATCATAACAAAAGATCAAAGGTGTTTTATCCTCCCCCAAACACTCCCGTTGTGTGTACGGGACGCTACTCCATCAATCTGCCAGCCAGCTTAAACGATTACGCTGTTCGTTCTGCACCGGGGGGCTACGGCCAATTAACCAGCCGTACATGATAATTAGCTGTCTGCATGTTGAATAACACTTCACTCCCAGTCCACATTAGTGGCTTATGGCTGAGAGAGGTTCATAATTATGTCATGAATTGTGTGTGCTCGATTTGTGATTATACAGTCGAGGTAATCATAGATCCAAGCTTCCTCTTTAACCTGTTGCGACACACATTGCATGAACACTTGTAATCAGGTTCACTGAAGCGGGACACGTTTTAGACAGAGCGAAAGTGATTTGACGAAGTTACTAGCGTGTTTTCGCCATCTCGCTTATGCCAAGTAAAGCGTTTATAGGTTTTAAATGTTGTTTATTTTTTAGTTTTGTTCCTGTTTTTAAAGATGGATTCCACACAGACGTATTGTGCGTTTACGTCCCCGGTACACTTCCTGTCCGTGCCGACACACTAGTTTTCTCCCTCCTTATTCTCCTTCACCTTTCCTCGACCTTTGTCACTATTGTCCAGGCTGCACTAGTGAACTTTCCTTTTCTTCTCAGCCTGATTTAACATGAAACCTACCCCACCCTCCTTTCAGTTCAAGGACACTGTAACCGAGGAGATGGAATCACCAATGCTATTGTTTGAAGTGTTATGTCCAAAACCAGCATCAGATGGGCTTAATTTATCGACTTATCAAGAGCAGATGGAGTCATATTTTACCCAGCGTGATCCTAATATCGCACACTAACAGTCTGCTTGCAATTAAATCAATCGGTGAACTTTCAACAGCCTGAGAAAAATCTTGTCGTTGGTACTAACGGGGCGACAAGGCAGGGGTAAGCTGTTAGTCGGGGAAAGACTACCCTCAAAGATGGAGCACATAAAAGATAAACCGTTAGCGAGTGCACTGTCAATCTCAATGTTCTATGAATCAGACCTGGGAGACAGAACAGAATCCTTCGGTTCCCTAATGTCAAAGCAGAGCCTGCGTTAATAATCTTTACTCTCTTCCGTCTCAACACTACAATCAGGACACATAACCTTTCTGGAATTATTGGTATTAATCTCCATAAATTAGCTCTCCTAAAGTTTCCGTGTTGGTCCTCTGGCAGCACTGGCTTGTAAAAGCAACCCCATTAAAGTGAATTAGTGTTCATTTGTTTCGAGACAAGTAGCTGTTGTGTTTGCAGGAAAAGTAGACCTATTGTTATTGGGGCTTGCCTGTGTACACAGCAACAATAGGACTTACCTTGATCCTTTTGCAAACAAAAATGTCACCTGTAATTACATCTTAATGAATGTAAAAATATTTATGTTGTGTTGTTAACAATACAAGGGATGCCTATATGGTAAGCAGTTTTATTGAAAACCAGAAGACCAACAAACACGTTAAAAACGTGAATAAAAACAACTTGATTGTTAAGCATGTGTGAAATTCTACTACACTGTTATATGAGCTTTGCTGACACAGACACTGTTTACCCAACGTCACTATGCATCAACAACATCCCATGGATGGATTTAAAACAGCACATTTCAAATTGGATAATGCCTCACTGATAGTAAAGCACCAAGGTCAATTTCATATCCAAAAATTGTTATGTTCAGAAGCTAGCTATGCATGCAAAGGGAGTGGGATAACCTGCAGTGTAATCAGTGGACCATTTACTCCTAAATGGCCCCCTGTAATCTTGCCTTTCTACTAATAATGGGACTGTTCTTGTCAGAGTTTGTGGTCGTGGACTTTAAAAATATATGATAGAGGAAGGAGGAAGTTGACGTTCAAGGTTATCTGGGCCCAGTGTTAGTGACTGGTAGCTGACTCAGGCTGGAACCTTTTGGGACACAGCAAGAAAGGTCACGTAATTTGCAAAGAATTGGTGGTTGTATTGTACGCTTGGTGCACACGCGGAGGTTATAAGGGCAGGATCGAGATGAAAAGTTTGAATAAGCGTTGTGCTCTCTCATTAGCAAACATTACACTGGGGGGACTTCCTGGTTTAAAACCCAGGCCTCGCTTTGCATTAGTAGTGTAGTGGTGTCCCCGCAACGGGAGAGAAAGACAGAACCCTTTAATACAACTGCTACCATTACACCACTGAGGGAAGATCTCATTTACTAAGTTAAGAGGATTATCAGAAGCTGCACTGTACACGCTTTTGGGCAAATGCACTGTTTTGGGCAGGTTCTTCAAAAATCAAGGTAGAATTTAAATTACGAGACAAATACTTGATTTTAACGTAATCCTCTGAATTACTGGAAATGCGTACTTTGATTTATTCTTCGATAATGTAGCTGCCCGCGATTAAAAGTGTGTAGGACTTTACTGTGGTCCAGGTACCAAATTTCGGACTACTGTTTTACCGGCTGGATAAGAAGGAGAATTATTTAGTTCATATTGATGTTTTCATCAACCCTAAGTATGACTTCTATAACTCCTTGAATAGTTGATTGAACTAAACACATTGTCACCAAGCCTTTGAAACGGTATACTTATTAGCTGTTTGGAATATTTAGTTTTTACTTGTGAAATTATCGACATTTAGAAAGTTTGTCATTTAAGTTTTGATTGTTGAATAAACAAACTTTTTATTAAGTTGTTGAATGTTATTTGGTTTAAATGTAGTACTTCCACTGAAATAAGGGACATTTTAATGTAGTTGCTGATCTCTCACTATCAAGCAGTTCTGTGAATAATCAGAGCGTAGTCAGAGAGATGCTGTTCTGATCCCAAAGCATCTCATAAGAGTGGTATGTTTCCTTTGCCGGGGTTATCCCACAGACAAACCTGAAAGGAATGATGCCTTCAAAAACTACCAGAAAAACAGCATCTGTTACATTGTTTTTACAGATAGTCATCACAACTACCAGCACACTGCTTCATCTTACTGTTTACAATTAGCCAAACCTCTGAAACACCCTCTGGCTGTCCTCCTCATTCCCTCTCCTCCTTTCTCTTTCTCTTTCATAATGCTTCTCTCTTAGACCACGCTCTTCATTCTGAAATTAGCATTTTTAAGCCTGCTCCACATGCGATTTAAGTAGTAGACGTCTGTTGTTCTAAATCTTTGTTGAAAGAAAGTATCTAACTGAATTCCAAACCCATTGAGCGTGCCATGTAATCCTGGACGATAAGCCATCACAAAGAGCTCTCTTTTTTTCCTGCTCCTTGGCCATTCTTAACATCTTGACATCCTACGCTCTTCCTTCCCCCTCTCCTACTCCTCCTCGTTCCCTTGTTAGTTGATAAAGAACGTTGTAATACCAGGAAGGAACACATTCCGCGAGACAAATCCACAGATCTCTGAGGAGCTGGTGGTTCGCTTCCTTGCTATGTCATGAGCATCAGTGAAGAAGAAGGACAAACTATGAGAGGATGGAGATAAAAGAAGGAGGGGGGGGTGGGGGGGGGGGGTGTGAAGATTCGTTGAAAAAAATCAACAAGGGTAAAAGGTTTCAGCAAAATAAATCAGAAACAAATTATTTAGCTGTTGTACAATATGGTAAAGCTGTACATGTAGGGGTTAAACTGCAAGAGTGCTGACATTCAAGACTAAAAACCACTAACCAACAATGCGCAGTAAAATGGGTTTGAGTTTACGTGGGTCCACCATTGGAGTCACCAGTTGCAAATTGATGAAAAACTACATGCAAAGTACGATAAAAGAGGTTTGGTGTTTCCACCAGCCAGCCTTTCGAAACCTTTGTGGTTGGTTTGGGATGTCTAGTGATCCGAACGCTTCATAAAAATTCTTGGTTCTCTGCCCTCGACCATTAGATGTGAACTCAGACAGGCGACTTGCTGCACACCGGCCTTAACAGCCTGCCTTGCCTGAGCTTCTCGGAATCTCTAATGTTGTTGTTTTTCCTGTACGAGGCTGTTTGGAAAGGATAGTAAACACCTGTTGGAACGCTGGGGTAACACACGATTAGGACAGTGAGACGCTGCAGAACCTGCTGAAGGCCGATAAGTGAGCTGTTTTCCTAACGTTTTGCATCACACCACCCATCTCCTGACATCTTGCTTTCTCTCCGCTCACTGTAGATCTGTGTTGATATGTATGCGCTTTCATCATCTAACACAGCGTTGAGCATCTAGCCAACTCATCTCCTGCTGTCTCTCTGTGTGAATTCTTATTTAAACTCTTTCCGAGAGGTCTGTTTCCTGTGGTCTCTAGGGTTCAATAGAGGTGGAAGCAACATGGCGGGAAGCTGGTAGCATGTTGCCGATGGACCGTGAAACTAAACTGTCACCCATTATCCATCGATTGGTCCGGATAGATAAGAATTAAGGTAGATGGTGTGTTTATCTCCAGAGCACATTGCCTGTGTTTTGGATGAGTAATATCTGTGGAGTTACTGACCTTTACACTGGTCTTATAGAATAAACAGTCTTTGAAATATTTCCAAAATATAATTATGTTAATATGAATATATGAAATCTATATTTAAAATAGTTCCAAGAACTTTGGGTACAATGGTTAATCTATAAAATTCTCATGTTGTTATTATTTCATTTGCTAACGCAAACTTGGCAGATTTCTTTTGCACATGTAATAAACGGTTTTACAAAGTCCTCCAGATTGTCTCCTATCAGAATGACTGAGATGACTGTGGTTCCAGATCATGCATTTGCAAACCGCACAGCTCAGAGAGCAAAACCAGCATTTAAACTCACTCCCCGAGAATCGAGCAGCCCAGACAAGAACAGTGGCATATTAGTAATTACCCCCAAGACAAAATGTCCGTAATTTTGTGTGTAACCCAGATTCAGGCAATTTTGCTTCTGAGCACAAGGCATTAAGTGAGAATGTGAGGCTTGAAATAGGTTTGGGAGAATTACAGAATGTGTTTGCCTGCTCACTATTGCCTTATGGCATGCTTGATTACTGTAAAACAGTTGTAATTATTCACTTTTGCATGTACGCATATTTTTGATTGACCATTTGCTCCTGTTCCCAATAGTCTTCCTAATGTAATTTTAGAATATGTATGAAAATGTACAATTGTCATCAGTATCAAACAATTCAACTAGAATGGGCAATTAAGTATTTAAGTTGTATATTTACGTCGATATGAATTAGATATTAGCAACACAGTTGGTTACCCAACAAGTCCAGTCTCTTCATGACCAGCTGGACTATAACCAGATGGGAACAGAACCAAATCTGCCTTGCAAGCGTTTCCATATGGACTTAAAGAGTGGGGGCACATTCTTGTGTAAGTGAAAGTGGGTCCTTTAATCTAAGAGACATAATCAATACATGATAAGACTTCCAGCCGCAGGGCAACGCAGCCGAAATTTAAAGATATCTAAGTACAAGGTTTGTGATGGGACTGAAAGAGCGGGACAATGTCGAATCAAAACATTATGCGCACAGCTTAGACTAGTTCCTGCTAATCAAGAGTCCGTATCAGCAGCTTAGATCACTTCCTGTGGGCCTAACCGAGTTTCATTTACATGATTGTTGTTTTATCTCAGTGGAATGCTAAGTAGAGTTGTAAAGAACCTGACCCAAGACTTTTGATAGCAGTTACGTCGTTAGCAAAGCATTGGGCCAGAAATTAGTGGCTTGTTGGAGATTAAACTGTCCGTAAATCACTACATTACAGTACGGGGGTCAGTGAATTGCACAATGCATGTCTGTTCAAAAACCTGCCTGACAAGGGAGGCTTTAAGTCATGTTGCTTTGCTGACTTGAAAAGGCCATCAAACAACTGTTTACTGGGATTTTAGTTCAGAAAGTATGGTTTGAAGGAAAGCTGTCTTTGTGTGCTATAGCAGAAAGGACACAGGGAGCAGATTTCAATGGTTAAATACGTATCTGTATGGAAGGCAAGGTTTTTAGATTGTGCAGATAAAATTAGAGATCAAAATGAAGGATATCATGACCAATAATATAGAGGAAGCGTTTGTTTATTTAGTAAGTCAATGACCCATTTTTTTTCTAATTTGAAAGGGCATAACATTACCTGGAATCAATTGTCAGATTCTGTCACGGAACACTGGATACTTCGTAATATGTTGTACCTACAGTGTATCCGGAAAATATGTCCAACACGTGCTTATGTCACAGCCTTATTCTAAAATGTATTAAACGAATGTACTCCTCCAAATTCAATGCACAACACACCAAAATGACAACATTGAAAAGGTTTGTGGAATTTTTTTTCTAATTTATAAAGAATAAATAACTAAGAAATTACTGTCCATCTCATGAAGCTCAAAATTAAGCTCAAGTGCACCCTGTTTTCATGGTTGATCATTGAGATGTTTCTACAGCTTAATTGGAGTCCACCGGTGGTATTTTTAGTTTTATTTTTAGTTGGAAAGGGACACACCTGTTTATGTAAGGTTTTACCACTTTACCAAGGTTTTAGCACTTACCAAGCATGACGTCAAAGGAATTGTCTGTAGACCTCCGAGACAGGATTTTCTCGAGGCACAAATCTGGTGAAGGGTACAGACACATTCCCCCTGCGTTGAAGGACCCAATGAGCACTGTGGCCTCCATCATCCGTAAATCGAAGAAGTACTGATTCTTGAGCTGGCTGGCCGCCAAAAGTGAGAGATCGGGGGAGAGGGGCCTTAGCCCCGACCCCGATGGTCACTCTGTCAGAGCGTCAGCACTCCTCCGTGGAGCGAAGAAAACCTTCCAGAAGGAAAGCCATCTCTGCAGCAGTCCACCAATCAGACCAGTATGGGAGAGTGGCCAGACAGAAGCCACTCCTAGGTAAAAGGCACATGACAGCCTGTCTTGAGTGTCTCGCAGACCATCAGAAACCAAATTCTCTGGTCCAATGAGAGGTCAGACTAGGGTGATGATCGGTCATCTTTTAGCAGGACAACGTCCCGAAGCACACAGGCAAGATATCAAAGGAGTAGCTTCAGGACAACTGTGTGAATGTCCGTGATTGGCCTGGCCAGAGCTCAGACATCCAATCCGATCGATCTTGAGAGATATGAAAATGGCTGTGCACAAGCGCTTCCCGCCCAACCTGATGCAAGCGAGAAAGGCGCTACAAAGAGGAATGGGTGGAGCTGCCCAGAGATTGTGCGTGCGAAGCTTGTGGCATCACATTCTAAAACGACTTGGGCCTATAATTTCAGCCAATGGTGCCTCAACAAAGTTTTGAGCGAAAGCTATGAATGCTTATGTTCATTTGATGTTGTGGTTACTTTTGCAAAAATCTCCCCCATCATTATGGTGCTTTGTGTGTAGAATTTGAGGATTTTTTAAAATCAATTTTAGATTAAAGCCGCAACATAACAAAATGTGGAAAAAGTGAAGCGCTGTGATCACTTTCCGAATGCACTGTATCGATTCCATTTTCCTCCTCCGTGGGAAGAAATAGATCATTTTGTATAAAAGAGCTTCGTCGTCCCCTTCCCATTAGTTTGCCTTGTTGTGTGTGTTAGCCACTTACCAAAGCAGGCACACTGATGAGTGCCAATGCTTCGTCTCCTTGTGTTAAGGAATTCAAACCATCAATCCCCATTGGAAAAACGTGAGGCGGTGCGTGATAGCCTCAGGACATTGTGTCTCGTCCCAAACTGTCAGCCTGTCGATTCCTATCAGATGGGAGACCTGACAGAGAAAGACATGTTTCTTACCTCCCACAGCGTTAGTGCATTAACAGGCCGTGTCCTCCACACCACTGCTTCAGGAAGCTGACTGGTGTTCTCTATCACTTAGATATCACACTTATCAACTTGATAGGCTTTTGTTAATACATGCCTCAAGAGATATTGGATGTAATATATATTGACATTTGGATCCTCATTAATGTATATTATTATTATAATTGTGATTATTATTATGATTATTGCTTTGATTATTATTATTAGTAGTAGTAATAGTATAATTATTATAATGATAATAATAATAATAATAATCATTATCATAATAATACAAATTTAAATTAAAGATGCAGTGC
>JAVQJS010026320.1:0-12864 GCA_036024795.1 Galaxias rostratus | reverse complement strand
CCGGCGCCCCCCCTGAAACCCCCCGGCGCTTGCGTTCTCCCCCCCCTGCGGCCCCCCCGCGGGGGGGGGGGGGGGCGGGGGGGCCCCCAATTAAAACACAAAAAGGGTATTAAAGTCACCCTAGAGGGGGGTAATTATGCCACCCCCCACAAACCCCTCTTCCACCCTAACTTCAACCAAATCTCCCCTCCCCCCTCAGGCTGAGAGTTAAGGGGTGGGAGGAAGGGTAGCAACAGGGTTTGAGTTGGGAATGGCTTTTGATGTTGTGTGTGTGTGTGCATGTGTGTGTGAAAGAGAGTGAATGCATTTGAGTGCTACAGTGGCAGCGTTTCAGCTCATACAGTGGGTCCCATTCAGTCCCCAGCTGATGGAGGAGCTCACTTAGCCAAAGTAACAGTGGGCCTGAATCCATTTCCAGGGAGCTCGCTCGGCTCCTTTATTAACAGTAAATCGTTTTAATTATCCCAGCACCCCTTTTGTCCTTGCTCAACGCCTCCTCATTCAAAACAGCCCCATCTCATCAAGCTGGCCTGATTAGAAGCCACTTCAAAATAGTGTGTGACAGTGTGAGAAAGAGTTGTTTTTTCCCCTCTTGTTTTCTCCTTTTGTAAGCGGCTAACAATGTTAAAACATGACACTCTCACTTTGGGGCACTCGGTTCCTCTCCCGTCTTTGTTTCCTCCTGGTTCACAGTGGCCTGAGGCTGTCGAGGGAACGCTTGTTTTCAATGCCCGTGACACACACCAGGTTGGACAGAAAAAACTCCCCGGAGATGGACTCGCGCCCCCCCCCCCTCCCCCCCCCCTTCCCTCATCCTCTACTTAGAAGACGGTGGATGGAACTATGGCAGATATGTGGTCCTCAATGGGTGTGTGAACGCATTGGGTCTACAGCAAGGAATCTGGGTGTGTGTCAGTGTGATAATAAGGCCGATAATGAATGCCGATGATAACAGACAGCCACTGAATGTCAAGTGGTTGTGTGTGTGTGTGTGTGTGTGTGTGTTGCATCTACTGATAAATAGACTGCAAAGTCTTCGCTCAGTCTCTTCCTCCTGCTTGGGAGTCAAATTCCTGATTTATTGGCTCCTGTTCAGGGGAGGCCAGCAGCTTAATCTCTGGGCTTTAATCTCTGTGGCCAGCGTTTGGCTTTCTTCTTCACCTCCAGCCCCCCCTCCCTCCAACCATCCATCTCTCCCCTCTCATCTGGCACTCTATCGCTCCGTGGAATGCTGGACCCCCCGGATCAAAGGTTGACCGTCCGCTGAGTCGGCACCCGAGTGTCTTAGGCACACAGGCAGAATGTCAGCGAGACGCCGGCGATGTGCTCCCATGCATTCAAATGTCTGCGTGCCACCGACAGGAGGCCCCGTGAGGAGGAGGAGTGTCAGAGCCCAGCGGACAAAGCCCAAAGCAGGTGACGTGGCAGAGGGGAGAACTCTTCCCTCCATGGGCATATTCTGTCTGGCCAGTTCCAAAACGACCATTAGGCCAACTCCTTCGGATAAAAGTTCTGATTTTGTTCCCCCATCAGACTATAATTTCACTCTAATGCAGCCTAAGAGGGGACCGTTCTGCATTCCGCCCGAGTGGATCGGAATGCCAGGGGCCACCTAATCGGCTCGTCGGAGGACTGGATTATGAGCTGGAGCAGAGGCTGAGCTCGGGCCCATTCAGCAGCACCAGACCCTGCCTAATACAGGGGCTTAGTGTAGACACCCAGGCCCAGAGAAGGGCCAGCACAGTGGGGGGACATGGAGGGTGATGTAGGGCGGGACCCTGGAGCCCATTGTTTTCTCATAGAGAGAGGGTTTAACACTGATTCTAGGACTTCAAATAGACTTGGACTGTGCAAGCGTTTATGTACGTGGGTGTGAGTCATGTGTGACTGTGTGTAGTTGGGATAGATGGCGTGTGAGTGAACATGGTGAGTGATTCTGGGAATGTAAAAAGTGAGAGTGAGCTTTTTATTTGTGTGTGTGTGTGTGTGTGTGTGTGTGTGTGTGTGTGTGAAGGGGTGGCACGGGGGAGTAAGAGAAAGCTTGTGGTGCTAAAAAGAGGGATGAAAGATGCGGGAAACAAGGGAGGCGTTCTGTTCGGAATTGATCCTCTGGAAAATGAAATCCAGCAAAGAGCCGCCTGGACAAAGAAGGGCGGTGTGAGGGAGGCAGACAGTTCGGATGAAATATGAGGTTGGAAAAGCTAGACAGGTTCACGTTTTCTCAATTAAGCCAACTTCTCTTCATTTCATGCTAACATCAATCCATCTCTGTCGCGACCCTCTCTTTCTCCAGTCAATAAGCCCACCAGATCCTCTACCTCATTTTACCCCTCCCCCGCCTTTCAGACTTGCTGAACCAATTGCAACCTGCCTTGTCGGAATGCCAGCTATGCGAGTTGGAAGACCCACCGTTTGTGGAGTCTAACACAATGCAGCATGGCTAGCTTGTTGCCATAGGAACAAATATGCTCAGACTCTCCATAGCCTCAGTTGGTTGACATAATATTCCATTCTATTCTTTCTCGGAATGGCGGGGACATTGGTCATCAATCTCTCTCTCTTTTCTCTGAGTGTCGCTCCACCATCATTGTTCCTTCTGACAGCGACCTTGGCACCAAGTCTCTCTCGCTCACCCTCAGCCAAAACACAGGCAAAGTCCACCCCCACAATAATTGGCTAATTCCAGTGAACCGGGGGGACTTGGATAAATATGTGTGCTCTTTCCAACTGTCTTGCACTGTCCCCAGAGTCATTTGTTCCTTCACAGCAGCCAGAACAAAAAAGGGCATCGTTGACATCACATTTCTCAGGTGGTTCATATCCGAGTAAGAAAAATCGATAGTCTCAATTGATTTACGCAAGATAAACCTTGTTTTTTAAGAGGCGTTTTTTCCCTGAATCACACCACATATACAATAGATGCCCACAAGTACACTTCACAATACCTTGTAATATAACATTGTCCCACAGGGGCCATTTTCTGCGAGTCACTGGATTCAGTACTGTGGTGTCCACTCCAGTTTCTAAATCTATGGGTTACAGAGATTACCTGAAATAAGGGGGAAACACGACAACATGTGAATGCATAGAACCTGCTAGGGCCATAGATGGACACTGAAGTGCATGCAATTGCAGTGGAAGGTCAACAGCCAATCAAACTACGACAAACATTAGCTTAAACAAGGGGCCCTAAAAAAACTGAATTTGTTCCAAATGAAAAACAAAGGTTTCATTTCCAGGCCAATATTTACTCTGTTTATTCAAGCCTAAACACACAAATTCAGGCTCATTTGAATAAAATACATGAAATGGTTTAACTGGAGAAAGAAAGCGACTTTTTTTTTACTCTAGGGGAGTTTTCCTTCCAAAAGTTTGAGAGACTGAGGGGTTGATCCAGTCCTTTGACAATGACTGTGGGACAGAAGAAGGGGGGGATTGAGGAAGTCTCCTATGGACATTAGGAGAAACCCATGGAATGACAAAAGGCACAACACCACCTCGGGCTTGATTGCGTCGGAAATGACCCGGAGAGAAAACCATGAGGAAAGTGAGGCACTGAAAGGCCGGGCGGGTAGACTCATCCATCACCAAACGCTGACACCCTTAAAGAAACACCGATTTACTGTCCGTCAGGAGGGATACACTAACTCCCACTGCCAGGGCTCCAACATCCCCATTCCTCGCGTCTCCCTGGGAACTGTAATCGGCTTCAGGTTGACGCTCCGCGAGCCGACGCCTTGGTGGCTCGCGTGTCCTGGCGTGTGAGAAACGCCATTGTTTATTGTGTGGACAGGACGTGCCGTTTTCCCGGGAGAAAACATGGACCAGGAAACTCCGCAGCTCGTTGGGGGACACACACACACACACACACACACACACAGGGGCAAAGGCTTTTCACTATCTACTTAGGCCAATAAAACACAGCTTCTGTCCCAGACAGGACAAAAACATGAACGATTATCAGCTAGGACGGGTAAATCAGCGCCGACAGACCTTGAGGACACGTCCATACGGTGGTGGCGGAGTCCCACTCGGCTGATGGCCGATTAGGGGCCAGTAAATCTAGCAAACGTCGCACACACACTCTTAATGATTGAGAGTGTCTTTCGCAACAGATTACCACCAATCCACAATCTTTGTGTTTGTAATTCAATACAACTCCCCAGACGAGTGAGAAGGGGAGGGGAGATGGAGAGGCAGAGTGAGAGGAATGACGAGAGAGGATGCAGCAACAGTGAGAACTTGGAAGGCCACTGAGAATGAACAATAACAAGTGGAGAAGGAGGTGGAATACTTAAACAATGTCCCAAGTGTCTCCTCTGGCCTCACTTAATGTTGACTAGAACTAGAGGCGCGCGCACACACACCATGTTTTTTTCCCCCCTTTTCATTTGTCTTTTTCAGAAGGCAGAGTTCTCTGACAGGCTCAACCACTTTCTTTGCTACATATAGAAACTCAAGAGAGGACGCAGCAGCCCAAATCAGGAGAGAGGGAAGGGGGGTGGAGGAGAAGCTGGAGGGTGCGGTAAAGCTGAAGAGAACCGGCGCACTAAGGAGGGAGCTAAGCAGAGCACAGCAAAAGGGGGCAAAGTGCCTGCTGACGAATTGCTACGGGTGCCAAGAACGATAAAGGGAAAAAAAATTCCACATCTCTTACCATTCTCATCTCTCCCTTTTACAGGAAGAGAGAGGGAGAGAGAAAGAGGTGAGGAAATAATAGACTGAAAGGGGGAGCTTGTAAAGTTGAGATAAAAGCCAGTAAGGGGGGGTGAAGGGGAGCCAGAAACCGGGCAAAGACGGACCCACGGCCATGTGAAGAGGGAGGGTCTGAGTGGCGGGCTGCATTCAGTGAGCGCCTCACTGACAGGATGACTGACAGACTGATAGAGGCCGGGCCACTTCATCACCGCATGACCCCTGACCCCCAATCAGTCACACCCGTTACTATTCCGTTGGGTGGCACTCTCTAAGGGAAAACTCCCCAGTTTGTATGAGAATAATTCACAAAAAAGCTTAAATTGGCTGGATAATGCCTTGGGAATGTGCTGTATTTGAGGGGTGGGGGTGGGACACACCCACAAAAAAAAAGGTTTCCATTGAACAAAATCCAATCCAAAATATTCAAACTCTAGTGAAGAAATTAATAAAAAAAAGTTTATTGTTGTATTGGTAAAATGGCAGAAATAGAGTGTTGCTTCACGTGCAGGCGAGCCAGGAAAGAGTTAAACAACACATGGAACTCTCTGCCACAGAACCAGCTTGAGCAGGGAGGGAAGCGAGCCAAAGCCAAGGGAGGGAAGTGGTGGAGAGAAGGAGAGACAGGTACTGAGGAAAGGGGGGAGTAAAAAGGGAGGGTTACTCATTTGCTGTCAGCAAGAGTAAAAAAAAAAAAGGAGAAAGGGTTGGAACAGGAGAAAAGGGCGAGTTGAATGAACAGATCATTGCTTTGCTTTGGGCCAGTAGAGTCCATTGGGCACTAGAGACAATGTTAAACATCCATCACCAGCATGTGGACCTCTTGTAAGTGTGTGTGTGTGTGTGTGTGTGTGTGTTTTAGAGCTGGTGGCGCTCTCTCTACACACATAAACATATACACACTCACACTGCCTCCCGCATGGACACTCCCTTTGACAGAGACACGTACAAGCACACATACCCTGACAGGCCCACAGTGGCAAACATGCCGATTTCACGTAAGTGTAAGGTGGCTTTCTGGGAACTAGAGTTGGCGGTAAAGCTTCTTTTAATCGCATGCTCTGTTCACTCACACTCAGCCATCGCACAACGTCCGGATCTGATCCCGTTCACGCTTCCTATCCTGACTCCGGCAGGAGCAAGCCCATGGGTAGA
Source organism: Galaxias rostratus (assembly GCA_036024795.1). NCBI lineage: Eukaryota > Metazoa > Chordata > Actinopteri > Galaxiiformes > Galaxiidae > Galaxias > Galaxias rostratus. The sequence continues at coordinate 7,014 of JAVQJS010026320.1, read as the reverse complement.
CATGACCTTGGGAGTAAGCCTCCCTCGAGACAAAAAGACAAACAGCCGACACCCACCCACATGTACTTTCACACAGCGCATGAAACTAGTGTAACGTAGCTCCGTCCATGGTGGCTGACTGATCAGATCTACTTCTTGCCTTCTGTTATGAGCCATAGATAGTTGGATCGGCCCCAAACAAGGTCAAAAGAACATAGGGAAAACAAAGACTGCCCCTGTATTAAAGTTAATCACCCGTACCAGGAAAGATGGGATGAGTAAAGTAACCCGAAGAAATTACGAGAAAGGATGACAAAACGACAGATCTAACTTGAACACATCAGTAGAACCTTCCAGGAAAAAATGCAAGCACAGTGTAAGGATTATACATTTATTCGCAGGAAAGATTAATGTTGACGTAATAAATCTTTGGATACAAGTGGGACTCAAGTTTATTCAGGTTTTTTGGGGGGAGAAATTGCAAGTGTGACTGTTGCATACACCAGAGTTATTATATTTTGGAACTATCTACATTTGAAACCAAGTTGACAAGAGAAGTATGTTGTAGTAGTAGGTAGTCAGAATGGGACTTGGGTTTGTATATGAATGAGAGACTGTGCCAAGTAATGAGTGAAAATTCGTCTGCAGGGCTGTGCGGTGGATTGTGCCTGCGGTGTTTGATCGAGGGTCCACCAGCAGTGGTCATGTGTGCAAACTCACCCACCAACACAAACGTTGCACCCAGGCATCATCAACTATAACTCTAATTGGACCCCACTTACTAAGAACGGCCCCTAACCCCAACATTTTGGGCTCCGATTTCTCCTTCTCAAGCAATCCATCTGCCTCCCACAGCTTGACCTACAGAGCAGGCTTCAGGTTTCTGTCACACTCCATTATATCTCAACTTACCACCTGAAATGAAAACACTCGTATGTCTCTCAGGGCTGTCAGCAACATCATACAATGTTTAATTTAGGAGACTTGGTTCCCTTTTGACATTAGAAAGAAGAGGGGAACATTGCAACAGTGTATTCCACTTAAGGTGCCCAGGTGCTTTAACATTAAAAATATCATTGTAGGTATTCCTAACCAAGTATCTTAATTTGGCGATGATGTGGAGAGAATTAAGATTAAAGTGATATGACAATTGTGCATTTTCAAATTCACACTTCCTTGAAAGTCTTAAGTCACCGTGAGATTTGAGTGCCAACGAGGTTTAATACTAGGTGCTAACCGTTTATTATCTTTCCGGATTTAACCATCAGCCCTCTTTAGCGTTAAACTTGGCAAAGTCTCTCCAAGGCCATTTGATAGATGCACGGTTTAAGTAGCCGGAACGAAGGTGCAGTCATGGGCAGATTGCAAAACGGATTACGGGGCTACTAGGTTGGGCAATGAATTGCATGTAAATCACATAGAACAATTTAACGAATTAATGTGATGCCAGAAAGAGACAAAAGAGAAAGAGAAAAAGCGATAGACAAACCCCATGTCCACACATGAATGACAAGACTAGCACGCCGTAACGGGTTCGAAAACTCCGTATGCATAAGTGCAAAAGATGCATTTTAAATGACAAGGCTATAATCTACTAAAGAAAAAACACGCATGTCTTTTAAAGCCAAGTTTGGCTTTAATTCCAGCGCAAAAACACATGGAAAATCTATGCAAAATGATTAAGCAACTTACTTTGGATTTGTGCTATTCCAAAACACACTATGTCTTTCCGCAGAAACAACCCAGGCGCCGACACTCACAGCGAAGAACAGACTCCATACGAAATCCATTGTGAAGCGGAGCGTTCGCAAAGGAAACCAGGTAGCTCGAGCAAAGGTCAAACAAAACTCAAAAAACAAAGTTTGGAAAAGGGAATGACTCCGTGCACGATCAGAAGATGTTATCAAAACTCTCTGTATGCGTGTTAAATCTTCAGGAAAACAAGATAAATCAGTCTGAATGGTCCGCTTACACTCGTTAATGATTAAACTAAGAACAGCAGTCCGTAGTGAATGGATAGTAAACGGCGTGATAGCTGTATTTGTTAAACTCCTACTACCATGAGCCACGCCCCCCGTGTCCCTATCGAGCCAATAAGAATACTGTCCGAGAGAATGAGTCCGCGAGCTGCACGCCCTTTTTGTGTTAAATTTACTTTTTATTGAATATTCCGGTCCTCCCTCAGATGCGATGATATTGGTGTTGCAGCCTGATCAATTAGGACGTTCTAAGAAAATGTATTATAGGATTTACTATTTATGAATTCTTTGTAACGTTTTGTGGAAATGTAGCAAATGTGTTGCTATCATGTTTATACTGCTAGAAGTCATGCTGGAACATTCAATGCCTTGGAAAATTTCCCGTTTTGATACTAATCTTTTCACTTCTTACTTAACTTTTTAAAAAACGCAGAGGACTTGTATTAATAAAATGTTTTTGAACATACCACCATTGCCAACTTAAATGAATGTATTTATTAAATTATTTGTTTATATAATTTCCCAATTTCATGTGAAAATAATTTTATTAAATAAAATGTTTTCTCTCTGGGCTTATTTAAAATGAATATAGGGTAATTGATCATGTTTAGCTTTAGAAATTCTCAAGTTTTTTTAACAGACACAATGGATCTACATGATGCTTTTCATTGACTTTTCATTGATTATTCCACTACTTTCCCGAGGTTGTAACGAGCATCTATGACATCTGGACAACTTTGAAGTTCTGAGAAACCACATAATACACTTTCGTTTGAGTTCTTATGTAAACTGTAACTAATGTGTTGTTGAATGATTTATGTATTGATTAGGGGGCACTCCATTCTCAGCTGTATTGGTGGTCACCTTACTTGTATGTATTGCATGCTCATTGTCTGCAGAATGTTCCATTTCACTATTAGCCTGCTCCTGTACCTTTTAGGAGAAGATTGTGGGAGGATTCACCTGACTGTCATTTGGATACGTATGCCTTAGCCTGGGGGTGTTTGACATATGTGTTTTAGAAATGCTGAGCTAAATGTCAATGTGAAAATGGAAAAAAAATTTGAGCACAAAAAATCTCACAAAGCTTTAAGAGGAATGGTTTGAATGTTGAAGTCACATAGGACCGACATTTTTTAAAAATGGGGATCTTGGTTGTTTTTGTTTTTCTTTCTAGATATACTCTACCAATCTTATAACTGTCTAACACAATAAAGAAAAAGCAAGTTAGAGTTATGGTCCGGTTATTAGCTGTCTCTCTGGACACCTCATGGAACACCAGAGGTTAAAAAGGTGGCGACCTGATGCGTCAGCAAACACTGGCAGCATCTGCATTTGGAGAAGGGAAAGGTCACCGTGAAGAAGGGGTGGGTTTGATCCATCACACGACAACATGGCAACACTGCGTAACACAACAATGAAAGAACCACTACTAAAGAATAAAACTTTTGGGGGGGAATCCATTTGATATGAATTCCACAATGGGCCGTTGTAAAAATAGCTGTGGGGGATGCAAGCCAGGGTTGCCGGCTCAGCGTCAGCTGCTACACACCAAAAAGGCCACCGCCCTCAGTGAGTGTGCGCTCCATATTCATGAACCGCATCCCTCTCATCCCTCTTGATGAATTTTTCAGCATCCAATTTTGTCTCTGGCCTTTTCTCGTCAAGCGGAGATAAGGGGGTGATAGTCTACTGCCAGCATAATTGTGTTTTGCATCGCAATAGAAGATTGCGGACGAAAAGCTTTTAACATCATCGCAAGTCTTTATGTCAAAACATCGCCTAGAGACACATGAGACGACTCCATTATTGATTTCTCCCTTCTGAAAGTTAAGGCGCAAACATATGATGAAAATGCAGTTTTCCACAGCCCTTCCCTTCCCAGTTGAAGTCATTTCTGTACCAACGACTGGTGATGGACCAGAAAGAAATTAAAAATTAATTGTTGAACTTTTGAGGATGGGCTTTGAACTCTGTAAAACAAAACACCCATCTTTATTTTAGGGTTGGTTGTTTAATCATAGGTTAAAACCACACTGACCTTTTTTGTGTAGTCTTTCATTCTGTCTTAAAAGGCAAAAGGTCATATTTTGGGACAAGAGTAAGAACTGGGCACAAACTTTATATTGAATGAGTTTTGTTAAAAAATGCCCAGAATCTGACAATATATAACATCCTACTTAGATGGATATACATTTGTTCGGTTAGCTAGAGTTAAGTGCAAATGGATTTGTCAATTGTGTGTTTTATTCAAATTAATGTATTTTCTTCATTAATTATTTAGTACTAATCATAAAATTCAACTTATGATTCATCTAACATTTGGAAAATATATTAGGCTGCATACTCCCCTAGCACACTAAGCTCATCAAGCTGAAGATTTTATTAACACTCTTTCTGTGAAAGTTATTGCCCTATAATGCATTGTCTGCACTACAAAATCTTTTTCGTAGAAGGGCTTAAGTGCCACTTACACAACCGCTTTATTAAAGGTCACATGAAACTCCTATTCATGTGGCCTCAAAGCTGAAAGTGGTGAGAGGACACTGCTTACGGGAGATTAGGTCCGGATACGACGCACAGATCATGAGGTCATTAGTGCAACATAGAACACCTCTCTCTCTCTCTCTCTCTCTCTCTCTCTCTCTCTCTCTCTCTCTCTTGGCCTAGCACTACATAACACGTTCTCAAGTACGCTGTGTTAAATACTATCAGCCATGCATCTCTGAATGTCTGGTTAGTGGAAAAGCCAGCGATACCTGTTACCCCCTCAACAATAAGTCACAGGTGTGAATGTGCTTTACCCATGGATGGACAGCCCATCATGAGGCTCAATGAGATGCCTGGTACCCCATTGGGAGTCAATGCAGCTTCCCTGCTGTCAGCTGTTTTGAGCCTCACACGTTCACTGCATAGAAGAGAAAGTACTTCCCTGCCATTAGCATGTTCACATCCGTTGTTTTTGATGGAGATTTGGAAAAAGACAGCACTTAAACCACGTCCTTACAATGGCTGCATAGCTTGGGGAAGAACAAGTTTCCTCCTGCAGTGTTTGCTCTCCAACTAGCATGACAGCAGAACAAACCCAAAACAGGGATGAAAAGCAACAAAAACAGCAGTGATTCGTGATGTTACACAGGGAAATCGAGTCCTTAGTATTCAACGAGGAAACGACTAAACCACAGTCGTACCCAGATAATGACAAGGGGCAAACAAAGTAGTGTTTAATAGTCCTTAGCGCTGGCCTGTGAAATAGTTGTTTACAGCTCTTAAGCAAACTCAGATCAGGTAATTCCATTACGATCACTGTGATGGGTGTAATCAAGGGATCAGTTTGGCTGATCACTCTACTACTTAGACCTATACACACTCTATAGTCCTGAGCAGATTAATGAGCCTCTCTCTACACTGCCAACGTCACTGTGATTAACAGTGAACCACACCAGGACAGTTTAGCTTGAATTGGTACTGTGGTGTGAAAATACCAAATACACCAAGGCTCTAAAGCAAATACACCAGCAACAGAACAAAGAACAACTAAAAAGAAGAGCGGGAGGAGAAGAAAAGTGAACACCTTTTTTTAATTGCAGACTGACACCAAGACCAAAATAAAGAGAATGAGGGTGAGGGGTGTGACATAAAAGAAAGGTTTCAAATGCAGATGAGCTGAGTAGAGAGAAATGGAGCGATGGACAGATAACAAATGAGACTGCCAGTGGGTGAGAAAATGAGAGCTAAAATAGCGCACAAGAGAGTGAGAGAGAGAGAAACAAACCTATACGCATACACACACAAACGATAGTAAACACGGCCAGAGAGGCAGCAGCTCTCTTCAGTGGCTCCTTCTGTATGCATGAGGGCCGGCGCTTCATAGATTTGAATGGCCAAGGGGAAAGACAGGAAGCAGCAGAGGCCTGTAAAGACAGTGCTACACTCCAGTCAGCCCGCTTTCTAATATGTGTCCAAGACGACCCACAGAAAAGAGACCACCCACTAAGACGTGTTTACCCTGTTTACCATCGCCGCCGCGGGAAGACGAGACCTGCAGAACGCCAGAGCGCAAACAGACAACCCCCCCGGCCCCGAACAGGACAGCACCACAATCACAATGACCTCATGGCATCCTTACCAGCCGCGCATACAAACGCAGAGGAAAACCGAAGTAAACACTCCCACCCACACCCGCTCGTAAACACTGTGCACTGACAAATCGAGACAACGTTGCCACAATCCCCCTTCTCTTTGTTGACAGAATGAGGGGTCAGACCACAAGTATAATGGCAGTTTCTCCCTGCGCTTTTGGGAAGCGCACCTTTTAAAGGGCCCGGCTGTGAGGTGCACCTGCTCCAGAGCGGTGCAGACACATCTCCCCGGAGAAGGAGAGGACTCACACCACCAGCCCCCTGGAGGTTCAAACAGCCCTCCACCTGGCTCATTATATATATCACTACAGGAACACACACTCACGCACACACACACATGCCGGGATCTGTCCACAGCGAGGAGACCTCGGTGATAGTGATGAGGCCCTCCGGAGCGTGAGGGGTTGGGGGAGAGGGAAAGCGGGTACACCCAGCGAAGAGCCGTCCAGCCCTGTTACGCTGACGGGGACAGTGAGTGACAGGGGGGCTAACCAGACGCACCATTTGCATCCCCCCTGTGTTGTCGTCTCCAACACGGATAGACAAAGCCCTTTGTAAAGTTGCTCTTCTCTGCAACTTTTTTTTGCTGACGCTTGATTTATACGTGCGTCGATGGGAGGCTACGTAACCATATTCAAGCCTCTTGCAGGGAACCTTGAATGAATGTGGATAGGAATGGTGCATATTAACTAAAGGGTGTGAGGAGACCGTGTGTAAGTGTGTGTGTAGCGAAACAAACAAGTGTTTCCATTCGGACCGTTTTCTCTTTCGCCAAATGCTTGACCCAGTCAGTCATTTTGTGACGATCTGGAACAGCCCCGTGCTAGGCGTCGGCCATTATGACTTTTCCCTTGATTAGGGTTTATGTGTTGCACCTGTGTGTCTGTGTCCTGTCGTTTCATTGGTGATCCTTG
>JAVQJS010026297.1:0-17859 GCA_036024795.1 Galaxias rostratus | reverse complement strand
TCTGAGACATAGTTACTGAGGCACTTGGGAATCTTCTTAGCGACAAGGCGCTGGGTGTGGATGAGATATGCCTCGAGATTTGGAAGTTGGAGACAGTACCATTGGAATGGCAAACCAGAGTGGTGGTTCCCATTTGTAAAAAAAAAAAAGAAAAAAGAAGGGACCGGAGTATCCAAGTATCTCACTACTCAGCTTACATGGGTTAAGTGTGTGCCAAGGTATTGGAAAGACGACTCAGGTCAATTGTCAAGCATCAGATCTAGGAGGAGCAATGCAGATTCCGTCCCGGTTGTGGAATAGTGGACCAACTCTTCACCCTGGTGCGGCTGTTTGGAAGGCCAAGGGAGTTTGCCCATCCAGTCTACATGTGTTTTGTGGACGTCGAGAAGGCCTACAATTGAGTCCCCCAGGGAGCCTTGAGGGGGGTACTGCGGGAGTATGGGATACAAGGGCCGTTGATGCGAGCTATCCAGTCCTTATAAATAACCAGTGAGAGTTGTGTGCGTATACTCAGCACAAGGTCAAATACATTTTCAGTGGGTGTTGGACTCTGTCAGTGCTGCCCCTTGTCACCGATTCTGTCTGTGATCTTCATGGACAGAATCTCGAGCCGTAGACGGGGTGAGAAATGTGTCCAGTCCATGGTCTTTAAATGCAGAGAAGCAATTCTGAAGATTAAGTTGTTCTGTTGGCTTCTTCAGAATGTGACCTTCAGCATGAACTGGCACGAATTGCAGCTGAGCGTGAAGCGGTTGGGAAGAGAGTCACCACTTCCAAGTCCGAGACCATGGTTCTCTGCCCAAAAACGAGAGTGCTGTTTCCGGTTTGGGAATGAGTTGCTGCCTTGAGTATGGGAGTTCAAGTATCTCGCGCAAAATGGAGCGTGAGATTGACAGGCGGATTGGTGAAGCATCCGCAGTAATGCGGCCATTGTACCGGACAGTTTTGGTGAAAGAGCTGAGTCGAAAAGCGGAATTCACAGTCTACGTTTCAACCCTCGCCTTTGGTCATGAGCTTTGGGTAGTGGTTGCAAGTAAAGGCGGCTGAAAAGCGTTTCCGCCGGAGGGTGGCTTAGCTTAGCCTTAGGAATAGGGTAAAGAGCTCGACCATCCGGAAAGAGCTTGGGGTGGAGTAACTGCTCCTTCGTGCTCAAACGAGCCAGATTAAGTGGTAGGATGATTAGGATGCATCCCTTTGGATGTTTTCCTCGCATGCCCTACTGATAGAAGACCCCAGGGTAGACCCAGATCACGCTGACAAGATTATATATCTCGTCTGGCCTGGGAACGCCTCGGGATTCTCTAGGAGGATCTACAAAGCGTTGCTGGGGGGAGGGACAGCTGGAATACCCTGCTGAGCCTGCTGCCATCGCAACCCAGCCGCGGATAAGCGACGGAAGCGATGGATGGACATTTTACAAACAAAAAAAAATTAAACATTTTTCACTTTGCTATTATGTGGTATTGTGCGTAAAATGTTCCCCAAAAAACATTTGATCTATTTACGAATTAGATTAGATTACATTCAACTTTGTCATTGTAGAGAGTACACGTACTGAGAAAACGAAATGCTGTAGCATCTAATCAAAGCAGTAAAATGTAAATATATGATAATTATGTATACAATAGATAAATGTGTGGTGCAGAGTTCAGCAAGGTGACAGCTAAGGGAAAAAAAAGCTGTTTCCGAGCGGGAGGGAGTATAGGAGAGGACTCAGCACACAGCTTTGTGGGACGCCAGTGCTCAGGATGAGGGTTGAAAAAGTCTAATATCCAGTAGCAGAGGGAGGGGTTAATATCGAGGTCACCAAGTTTGGTAATCAGTTTGGAGGGGATGATGGTGTTGAATGCTGAACTGAAGTCAATGAACAGCATTCTTACAAAGGTGTTGTTGTTGTCCAGGTTTGAGAGAGCGGAGTGTAGCGCTGTGGAGATGGCGTCCTCCCGTACTCCTGTTCTGACAGTGGGCAAATTGGAAGGGGTCCAGTGTGGGTGGTAGGCAGGATTTTAGGTGAGCCAGGATCAGCCTCTAAAAGCACTTCATGATGGTGGAGGTGAATGCAAAAGGGCAGAAGTCATTTGGGTTCGCTGCAGAGGAGTGTTTTGGCACCGGCATGATGGAGGTGTATTTGAAGCATGAGGGGACAGCTGCTTGGGCTAGTGACAGGTTGAAGATGTCAATTAGGACCTCAGTCAGCCCCCCAGCACAGGCCCGGAGCACGCGTCCAGGCATGCCATCAGGGCCAGCAGCCTTGCGTGCATTGATCACGCTCAGTCTAGGTTTGTAGTCCGTAATGGCCTGGATGCCCTGCCACATGCGTCGGAGTTGTAGGTGAAGTGCTCCTCAATACTAAGGGTGTATCTGTGTTTGGCCCTCTTGATGCCCCTTTTCAGGTCAACCCTGGCTGAAAACATACTTTAACTGTTCAAATTGACAGTTTCACACGTTTGATGAATGGTGTGTACTTAGGAAGCAGGAACATTGAGAGATGGTCGGACTGTCCTAGGTGGGGGGAAGGAAATTTCTTTATATGCCTCAGTCACAGTAGTGTAAACATCGTCTAAGATCTCGTTCCCTTCTTGTAGGGCAGAAGACATGCTGATGGAATTTGGGGAGTACAGTCTTTAGGGTGGAGTGGTTGAAATCTCCCGCAACAAAAAAGGCTGCCTCCGGGTGTAGTTTGTTGTTTGCTACTGGCGGCCAGCAGTTCATTAATAGCAAGCTTAGCATTAGCGTCCGGGGGAATGTATGCTGCAGTTACAACAGCAGATGTAAACTCTGGGCAGATATAAAGGTCTGCACTTAACCACGAGATGTTCTAAGTTAGCAGTCTATGTATGAGTATATGCAAGTTCAGACAGGAAACTACAGACTGGCTAAGTATGAAGATAAACTTGTGTTTTGGAACACTTCAGGCTACCTGCAAACACATTCAAAGATTACTCTCGTTTATCAACCCAATGCTTTAGAAGCTCAAACTTTGATCAGACATAGAGAACAGATATCAGACATTCTTCTATGAATGTCTCCAAGTATTACATAAGGAATTCAATGTATGGAGAACTCATTTAACGCGATTTACGAGTGCTAAATCTCTTACATTCATACATATATTTGTCCTAACTAACCAATGAGCAAACTTTAAATAAAAATTTTGGATCCAGATGCTATAATTTCTGGCAAGAGCAGAGATTAGTATCCACATGCCCATACCGACACAGAGATTAACCCAATAGGGTTGTTGGCCAACTGAAAGGGCACTGTACTAGTTTTAGGAAAGTGGACAGTATCAAGACACCCATCCACTGACCTGTGACAACATGACTGTACAGGGAAATGAACACAACAACCATCTCCACTCTGGAGGACATGGCATACCTCAGAATCTGCCAAATGGCACTTAGAACGGACCAGGACTTTACCACAGATAGTTTGAGTTTTGTAAGTGCAACATCTCTTCAACCAATGACTAATACAATAATACTAATCCTCCCTGTCAATCATGCTGGTGTTTGATAATTCAGCAATAGGGAAACACTATTTGGATTGGAAATAAACGCTAAAATGCATTCGGAAAGTATTCACTACACTTCACTTTTCACATTTTGTAATGTTAAAGCCTTATTCCAAGACGTATTTGATATATTTTCCTTCAAAACTCTGCAAACAATGCAACATAGAAAATTTTAATTTATTTTTTGATTTTGGCAAATGTACAAGAAATAAATAACTATGTAATCACATGTACATAGGAATGTACACCCTTCTCAAAACTTGGTTTAAGCACCTTTGGCAGCTATTACAGCTCCAAATTACAGTCCTCTTGAGTATGATGCCACAAGCTTGGCACACATATCGTTGGGCAGTTTCCCCATTCTTCTTTGCAGCACTTTTCAAGCTCCATCAGGTTGGGTTGGATTGTCCTGAAGCCACTTCTTCGATATCTTGGCTGTGCGCTTATGGTTGTTGTCATGCTAAAAGATTAAACCATCACCCAAAGCTGAGGTCAAGAACGCTCTGGAACAAGTGTTTATCTAGGATGTCTCTGTAGATATATATCTTCATGTTTCCCTCCATCCTGACTAGTCTCCCAGTTCCTGCCGCTGAACAACATCCCTACAGCATGATGCTACCACCATCAATGCTTTAATGTATGGATGGAGCTAGCTTGGTGATGAGCTGTGCCTGGTTTTCTCCAAACATGACGCCTAGCATTCACACCTAATAATTAAATCTTTGTTTCATCAGACCAGAGAATTTCTGTATCCTGGCCCAGATTTGTGCCTCGAGACAATCCTGTATTGGAGATCTACAGACAATTCATTTGACTTCATGCTTGGTTTGTCCTCTGACCTGCACTGTCAACAGTGGGATCTTGTAGAGACAGATGGGTGCCTTCCCAAATCATATGCAATCACTTGAATTGACCAATAAAACTGGATTGACCAATAAAACTGTAGAAACATCAAAGATCCACAGTGGAAACCGTATGCACCTGAGCGCAATTTTAAACTTCATGGTGGCACGGTGGCTCAGTGGTTAGCACTGTTACCTCACAGCAAGAAGGTCCTGGGTTCGATTCCCACCTAACCCAAGGGCCTTTCTGTGTGGAGGTTACATGTTCTCCCTGTGTTAGCGTTGGTTTCCTCTGGGTACTTTGGTACCCAGTTTCCTCCCACAGTGCATAGTATATTGCTGATGGATGGATGGCAAAGCCTGTCATTAATTTTTAATACATTTGCAAAAATAGATAAAGTTTCTCACAATGTCATGATGGTGTATTGTGTGTAGAAAATTAAGTAAATGCAATAATAATGTAATACATTCTGGAATAAGGCAAGAGGAAATGTGGAAAATGTTAAGCGCTGTGAATACTTTCCGGATGCGCTGAAAAGCAAAGACTGAGACACATCGAGAAGACCACAAACTAACTGATCAACAGACATTCTGAATAAATGGTTGAATTATTTCTTTAAATGAAGATATTTTCTCTTTGATTAATTAGAGTATAAAAAGTAATAGTGTGTAGATTAGACACAAAACATCTCTTAACACCACATAAAACCAAAATATGCCGAGGGTGAGGAGGTCCGATTGCTTTCTGAAACCACTGTATTCTAGGAAATAAGTAAGGTACCGAGTCATCGATGGCGTATGTTTTAATGATATGTGCCAGAAGGTTGCAGATCCATAAAGACAGTACATCCCCTAGTAGACGTGGGATCAGGCCCCTTGGAGAAACAACAAATTACAGAATCACAATGTTAACTATCTTATATCTAACTTATCTGAAATCTTTTTTGCAGTCTAACCTTAAACTCTCTTTACATGAAGAGAAAACATTGCCTGTTTAATATTACCTCAATAAACATAACCTAAAGATTTTAGATGGCATAGAAACAAAAAGCATGCAAACTTTGCACTTACGCAAAATATCCCAGAATACCTTCTTCTCTGTAGACCGTGACGATGGACTCCAACACTCCACTGGAGGAGGCAAATGCAAAATTTGGCAAACTCTAAAAAGATTTGCGAGTCTCATAGAAATCAAATTGACAGAGAAGAAACTCACCTGTATTTAGTTTCTCTGCCAATGAACTGGACCATGCACCTCAAGGTAATCACTGCAATCACAGAAAGAAGACTAACTATATAACTATTAACTCAAAAGGTCAATACACAATAAGCATATAATTTCATTGAGTCCTTTTCCTGAAATCTTTCTCCACCAAACTTGTTAACTAGAATAAAAAATATATGCATTCATCTCTAGAACATTGTCGCAAATTCCCATCACACAATAAACAAGCAAAAATAATGTGACTTGTAAAGCTAAATAGTAGGTAAATAATTTTTATTTATTGTTTTTACAAATTTTCATTTAAGCTTAATGAGTGCAATAAGAAACAAATATTTACACAAATCAGTGCCATTACCGTGGAAGGGGTGTGTGACAACTGTCGCACAGGAGCGAGCAATCATCTCCTTGGTTGTCTGTTTAAGAAAAACACTGTTAAACCTACAAATAATAACCCAATCAGCTTATACATTTTAAAATAAATGAATTGTTTTACCTCGTTGAACACATGGTGAAAAGACCGCTCCTCAACCTTCTGACAACTACCTTTCACCTGGTGAAAACAAACCACTTGTTAAAAAGTGAACTTTTTAAAAAAAATTGCTTCAAATATATTTTTGTGAGTAGATTTTCAAATCTTTCCATGGGTTTCAAGTGGAAAAAGTTGTGTGGGCTCATTAGACCAAGTTTTCTTTCAACTATTTAAATATCGCAGTCCAAAAGGGCCTGGTTATCCAGATTTCAGGACAACCTTCACACATTTAATGCAGCTAGTTCATTGTGGTGCACAAATGTGAAGAACTTCAGTACCTCTCCCAGTTTAAAAAGTTAAATTGCCAGTACCTGCAACTCCCTGAGTGAAAAGTCAGAGAATCTTTTAACCCTAATGATTGTTTTAAATCCAATGTATTTGTAGAACACACGTCATCCATAAAAACAATTCAATGCTCTTTACACACGGCAAGCAAAAAGACAGACATTGAAAATTTATAAAAACAATAAATTAGATAAATTAAACAATTTTGGTCCCAGCAATTTGTTGCATAGTAACAGTCACATACAAGTCACTCAATACTAACAATACATGACACAGTGAGCCAGTATAGTGATTTGAAAATTACTGTAATATGTTAATAAAAGCAGCAGAAACAAAGTTGAGTGGTTGAAGCCGGGCTAGTACCAGGATGCTGGCATTATCACTGAGATTACATGGTCTGCAATAGGAGACATGATGAGCTGTTAGTGCAGCTGTGTTCCTCCTTTACATTGACATAAATGGAATAAAGTATAGGATAAGCGGTTCTGATAATGGATGGATGGAATAAAGTACATTTTAGTAGTCCGCCCCTTAAAAAATTTAAATTTTCTTGAAAATATAGGACATCACTTATTCACAAATGATCATCATTTACGGACAACTTTCTTAATCATTTAACTATAAAAAAAGAAAACGGACAGCTGCAAGCCTCACACATTCAATGTAAGATTTTTTTCAGACTTATATACTTATCTCAGACAAATAGCATTGAACTTCTGGAACATGCATGAAATGTGCATTCTTGTAAACCAGTTGGCAACTCTTTGATGAAGTATATATATTTCTCATTGCACAACATATAGATCGATGACCGAAACACTCAGCTGCATTTTTTATGTAACATTACATTTCCAATGATATTGCACGCACGCAACAATTTACTATGTAATACTTTCATTGTGACAATTTATGACATTCCAATATAAATTTACTTGATGGAAACCATTTTTGATTGAGATAAGCGGAATAACAACACCAGAAAATTACGTCACTTACCTCTGATCACACACAAGCAGATATCCAAAATCCTTTTGTTTGGTCAAGGTAATAGTGTAGTAATCATAGTTAAACTTCCACTCTCACGGAGGAGAGGGTTTTAACAGTTGGAAACTGAGCACCCTTTTGCTTGATTTCCAGCCCAAAAATTAAAAGCTAGAAAAGGACAAACAATTTGATCGATCTAACCAAACGTAACATTAACTCATAATCTCATATTTGGCGTAAATAGGAAATAAAAGTCAAGCTATCTACCGAATTAGTTTAACTAATTAATTCAAAGCGTTTTATTTGTCAATTGCACAGTATAACACAAGGTCATTCTGAACAAAGAAATTCTTATGGCCTGGCAGGCAGCAACTACGTAAAGAGCCAAAATATCCACACACACCGAAAAAAAACAAAAAAAATATCAAAGATATACAAATATTTACAGATGGGGGATATGGATAATGAGAATAAAAGTATTCCAATGTTAAATATATAAAGTGCAGGAGTGATGATGAATATGTGCACAGGATAGTGGAGAAGATGCGCATTGACTGTACATAAGGAGTGAAGGAGCATACATGGGAGAGTTATGTGATCCCTGAGGTTAATGTTGCTTGTCGAGAAGCCGGATGGCCCGGGGGGGGGGAAAAAGTTTATGAGTCTGGTCATCCGTGCCCGGATGCTCAGCGAGAACAGACCATAGCCTGTGTGGCTGCAGTCTTTGATGATTTTCTGTGCTTTCCTAAGGCATCGTGTGTGGTAGATGCCTTGCAGAGAGGGGAGGTGGCAGCCAATGATGCGCTCCGCTGTCTTCACTACCCTCTGGAGGGCTTTGCGGTCAGCAGTGAAGCAGCTGCCGTACCAGGCAGTAATGCAGCAAGTGAGGATGCTCTCAATGGTGCACATGTAGAAAGCGATAAGGGTTTTGGATATGCCAAACTTCCTGGGTCTCCTCAGTAAGCATAGGCGTTCTTGGGCAGTTGTCACTGCAGCGACCGATTGCCTGGACCAGGTGAATTAATCATTTATGACCACACCGAGGAACTTGAAGCCGAAGACTCTCACCACTTCAGCTCCATTATTGTGAATAGAGCCGCTGCTCCTTTGCGTCGAAAGGAGCCAGATGAGGTTCAGACATCTGATTAGGATACCTCCTGGGCGCCTTCCATTAGAGGATTTACAGGCACACCCTGTTAGGTAGGGTAGACCAAGCCCACGCTGGAGAGATTATTTATCTCGGCTGGCCTGAGAACGCAATGGGATCCGTCCAGACTACCCTGCTGCCACCGCAACCCCAGCCCTGGATAAGTGGCGCAAAATGGTAGGATGGATGGACTAGTACTAAGCAACCAACAACATAGTGTCTAACCTTTTTTATGCATTTGCGCAAAACAGGCTGAAACATCCCAGGGACAAACACAGATCAAATATTTACCAATATACTAAAATCCCTTCAACTCATCATAATTTAAGTAGGAGAAAGAATGCATGTAAAACATTATTTACAATTAACTTCCAATGGGCTCCAGCTATTGTTCAACTTTAAAATAGATTTTGATGCAGATACGATTCTTTATTGCGGTGTTCCATCCATGGATAAGGCAATGTCAAATCTGACAAGGGCATTAAGTTGTGCAAAGAAATCCTATTAATCTCAATATTTAAATATCAGCCTGGGATAAACAAAAAGATTAAACAGAAATTGAAAAAGGAGTAGTTTGTTTCTGTGGAACCATTTTAACTTGTATTAGAGTACTTGGGAGTTAAAGAGCGCTTTTGTTTGGTTGAAATACAAATATTGTAAATATTATATTGTATAAAAAAAAAATGTTAATTTTTTGTTGTCATTTTTATATTCTGCCTAAACTTCAGCAGATACTTCATTTTGATTTGCGGCTGATGATTAGACATTTGACACAACAAGCAGTGTGTTGGGAAACAAAGCTCAAATCATCCCCCTCAGGACCAAAATGGCCCCAAGGAACCTTCCCTTGGAGGCAGCTTGGTCTCAACACAAAGGGCCATAAATTCAGCAATTCAGAGCAAAGAAACCATCCTATTATTTGAACTACGTTCAAGACATCACAACTTCCAATGTTTTGCTAAAAAATTTGGAACAATCTCCTGCAGTCAGGCGCGTTTTAATGCACCATTGGCAAAATCACCAGGCAAAACCTCAACTTTTAAAATCAGAAAAAAGAATGATGTGAGCGATCCGAAACAAATTCAAATTGGAAACTGGTTCAAATTGCAGTCCCTACCTAAAATCGATCAATCCATCCATTATCAGAACCGCTTATCCTATGCAGGGTCACGGGGGGGCTCGAGCCTATCCCAGCTGACTTTGGGCGAGAGGCAGGGTACACCCCGGACAGATTGCCAGTACATCGCAGGGCTAACACATAGACATAAAACTCACACACATTCACACCTATGGACAATTTCGAGTGACCAATGAACATACATGTTTGGACTGTGGGAGGAAACCGGAGTACCCGGAGGAAACCCATGCTAAGACGGGGAAAACATGCAAACTCCACACAGAAAGGCCCTCAGGTGGGGATCAAACCCAGGACCTTCTTACTGTGAGGCAACAGTGCTAACCACTGCGCCACCATGCCGCCCTCCTACCTAGAAAAAAAGTGTCTAAACAGTTATCCATCCAACATCCGCTCAGCAGGGTAGTCCAGACGTCCCTATCCCCAGGAATGCATTCTAGATCCTCCTGAAGGATACCGCGGCGTTCCCAGGCTAGACGAGATATATCATCTTGCCAGCGTGTTCTGGGTTTCCTACCAGCAGATCGTGGCCGGAAAACCTCGAAGGGGAAGCGCCCAGAAGGTATCCTAATCAGATGCCTGTATCACCACATCTGGCTAATTTGACGTGAAGGAACAGTGGCTCGACCCAGAGCTCCTCCTCCTCCGGATGGCCAAGTTATTTACCCTATATATAAGGTTGAGCCCAGCCACCGTACAGAGGAAACAAATTTCAACCGCTTGTGCTAGCAATCTTATTCTTTCAATCACTACTTAAAGCTCATGACCAGAGGGGAAGGTAAGAACGTAGACCGACTGGTAAAGTTTTCCCTTTTGACTGTACTCCTTCACCAAGACGGTCCAGTAAGACGCCCACATTAATGCTGATTCTGAATCTCACACTCCATTTTGTCCATCGTTTTCCAGCAGAGAACCATAGCCTCAAACTTGGAGGAGCAGACTCTCATTCCTACCGCTTCACACAGCGTGTAGCCAATAGAACCATATCATATGCAAATTGCAGAGAAGCAATTCTCAGGTCCCTAAACTTGACATATTCCTCACTTCTCTACTTTTGGAAAAGGAGAACCTGGTGAGGGATATGAAAGGGGAAAGCTTGGACCAGATCAACCAAATATTTACAGAACATCAGCCTCGTCAGAACAGTACAGAAAAGTACCTGTGAGGCTTAGGTTCTTACGTTGGCGGTTTCGCTAGCAGGATGCAGTAGTAGTACAAATGTAGTTTTTTGCTTCCCGCGCCTGCTTTTCGAACAGCTAGGATAAAGACAAGGTGGATTGTGTCAGGAGTTTGGGACATGGAACACCTTAAAAACGTAGGAAACTCAAGTGCTTGAGGGCACACGTGGAGACTATGGTCAAGCTAGCCATGCATAGTTGTATTGTGTTAGAATGCCTTACATGCTTAATATTGGCATTAAATAAATACTAACTATTTGGCAGGACATTGGTGTCCTGCCGTTAGTGTTTAATTGTATTTGTAAAGCTGACTAACTTTACCGCCCTACCTAGAATAATTTTTACCAGTAAACCCTGAATGCATCTGTTGTATATGAATGTAAATTACATGTTCAAGTAAAAATAGCCTTGCTCACATACCTATAAAACTGAATCAATATTTTGTCTAGATTGTAACATATTTTTTAAAATACCTCAACAAAAGAAAATTTCTTAAACTTTTTATTGAAACAAACACCGTCAACAAATTACACATGCCTCTTCTCATGCCTCAATGCCCTGAGTGCCGCCATGTGTGAACAGCATGAGACGTCATTGTCAAGCTGTAATAGACGCTCTAGGGCACATGACAAGTTAGAGACATTGACATTGTTTGTTGTGGTATACCCATCATTGTTGGCTTTTGTTTCAATACACTGTTTGAGATGAGAAAATCACCATTGCATGCCTCTACTTAAATGTCCTACTTACATTAAATAATACCAATGTACCGTTAACTTTTTGCATTTTCCATATATTTCACCCGAAAACCAAAAATCCCTAACTTTTTGTGAGTAGTGTGTGTGTGTATATCTGTATATATATCTGTATAAAATCACATATACATTGGTATACCCTTTAATCAATAGCTGGTTGAAGCACATTTGGCAGAAATCTAGTCTCAAGTCTTGTTGAGGATGATGGTACAAGCGTGGCATATCTATTTTGGGGCAGTTTAGCACCTTTCTCTTTGCATATCGTATTAGGCTACGTCAGGTTGGATAGAAAGCGTTGGTGCACAAGCCATGTACAGATCCCTCCAAAGATTCTCTATCAGATTAAAGTCTGGGCTCTGTCTGGGCCACTCAAGGACACGCACAAACTAATCCCGAAGCCACTATGTTTTCTTGACTGTGTGCTTAGGGTCGTTATGTTGGAAGGTTGCACCTGTGCGCCATAGGTAACGGTCGCACGGTCTCTTGCTCCTGTAACGCTATGCACTTTTGCGCTTTTCTTTGCATTTTTGTTGTCATTTTTTAAATATTTGTACAGAAAGATGTGTGCCACACACAAGAACCCTATCATCAAGTATGATAGAGAACAACTTTTGCACATGAGAACACAGTTGGGGAACATCCCTCCGCTCGACGATCTACCATTACCTGAACCACGGAGACAAAGGAAGCGGCGCGGGAAACAAGCTGGTGTGCTGGTCCGTCTGAGGAGACGAGCCCTCCGGCCTCCTCTCCCGAGTATTCTCCTGGCTAATGTCCAGTCTCTGGACAATAAACTGGATGAACTCAAAAGCAGGCTGGCTTTCCAACGCGACATCAAGAACTGTTGCATTCTAGCCTTCACGGAGACCTGGCTCAATCCGCTAATCCCTGACTTCGCTATCGCCCAAAATGGTTTCTCCATTCACCGCCAGGATCGAACGATTGACTCGGGAAAAGGTAGGGTCGGCGGAGTTTGCTTCATGATAAACAACAAGTGGTGCTCCGATGTGGGGGTTATTTCTAAGGGCTGTTCCCCACACCTGGAATATCTTATGATAGCGAGTCGCCCATACTATCTCCCGAGGGAATTCACCTCGGTCATTATCACGGGAGTGTACATCCTACCTCACGCGGATTCCACCCAAGCGCTAGACGATCTTTCTGGGATTTTCGAAAGGACTGAGACCTCACACTCTCTGCACCCCAGCCACAAGCTGTTCTGCCTGCTGCCTGCTGGTTTTGTAGCATCCAGACTCACACCACCAGATTCAAAGACAGTTTCTTTCCTCAACCCATCAGGCTTTTAAACAATCTCAGCCCCCACCCTCCACGAACAATAGGCCACTTTGACTTTGACTCTTTATACTTTATACGGACTTTATACTGTCACTTTAGTACCCCATACACCAGACATCTTTATAATTTATAGTTTTACATTTTGTATTAGATTTTATTTACTTTGTATTAGATTTTATTTACCTATTTTGTCATATTCTATTAAAATGTCTGCATTAGCTTTAGGTGTCGAAGGGACACAAGAATTTCAATGCATACTTTTGCCTCTGTAAACGTTATGCATATGACAATAAAAAACCTTAAACCTTGAACCCTAATTTATCACAGGCAGACTCCAATTCAGCTGTAGAAACATCTCAAGGATCCACAGTAGAAACAGGACACACCTGAGATAAATGTTGAGCTGTATGATAAGTTTGTACTAAGATTCAGGGGTCAGGATTGGTTGAATTTTTGTTCAACAAACAATATTTTTTATTTTTTATCTGCAACACCTCTATTCTCCCTCTGTCTGAAACGCTCCGTTTTAGCTACTGTCTCTTTAAGATAGAGAGAGTGTAGCTCCATTTGGCATGGACTAGGGGATTTGTAACCTTTCAGACCGTTTAAATGTCCAAAAACCTCTATAACGTATAAAAGGAAAAGAAAAACTCACTAAACTACTTACTAAAGTTATATTACGTTTTAAGATCATGATATGATTTATACTTTTTGAGATCTGAATTGCTTGGTGCTCAATGGAGCCTTATTGACTTCCATTCTAATTGTAGTTTGATGGCTTTTAATGGTAGACTTAAGATCAAGGTATCTAAATACTCAGTACAGCATAAAGATTAAAGTTGGACAGTCATTGAGGTGCAATGTGCGCTTGTGTCTGTACATTCATACAAATGCACGCACATATGTTCATCATACATGTTATAATGCCTTTATCATACATATAAATATACAAATAATATTATTTCTGGCTTGTAAGAAAAGATCAAAGCAAAGTGTTCTGTTATCAGGCCAGATAGAGAGTGCAGTGCAGGTATAGAATATGGACAGAAGGTACGCCTCAGGACAAAACATACGTCTCCTGCTGAGCGAGCTAAGCCATCAGCAATACAGCAAAAGAGGATGTAACAGCCCAGCTAAGAGGTAAGGCTCCAGAGGCTCTCTAGGTTGATTTCAGTTTTTACAAACAGTTATATTATAGCCTTCTTTCAAGCACATTTGGAGATGGCAGGCCATCTCTTCATAACACCAAATGGTCTGCATTCACATCTGCTTTCAAAAGTAGGAAAAGCAAAATTTACATTGACATAAATTACAACTTCCCATAGGACATCGAAATTACTCTTTTTTTTTAATTCAAACAGTAATTTTACCCTTGAATATCTCATATTTATATGTATATATTGTGTACATCACATGTGCTGAATACATCACACAAAACCTCGAAGTTGTAGTTTCAATGTCTGTTTTAATTTAAACCTTGAGGCAGTAACAACAGAACTGACACATTCAAAAGAGTTGACAGATTTTTTTTATTGTTGTAATAGTCCCCCACATAAAAACAGAGATTTGCATCAAGTCTTATGTCTTATCAATATCTCTAAGTTTTTTGGGGTAAGTTCAGTCATCACCAAAGAAAAGATTGAAAATGACACTTAGC
The DNA here is from genome assembly GCA_036024795.1 of Galaxias rostratus. Classification (NCBI taxonomy): domain Eukaryota; kingdom Metazoa; phylum Chordata; class Actinopteri; order Galaxiiformes; family Galaxiidae; genus Galaxias; species Galaxias rostratus. The sequence continues at coordinate 3,312 of JAVQJS010026297.1, read as the reverse complement.
CCACCCTGCCCAACATCTAAGGCACATAATGCCATCCTGGGTGACATAATACTAGGTTGGCTGGCTAGCTTTGTTTAACTGGGAGGCTCTTAGGACCCAGGGAGTGCCCGTGGAGTAAAAATAGCCTGCTATTAGAGGAAGGTCAGTGAAGGCCAGAGCTGACAGCCCAGCACCCCCTCCACTATGGGGTCATTATTGTAGCAAAACTATTGCACTACTAATGCAAATATGTGTGTAGAATTGTGTATCTTTATATCAATCTGTGCGTGCATAAACAGGTTCATATATGTAGATAAAATATATGCATGTAATATTATCATATTAATATGAATAATAATTTTGCAAGTGTATTGAGAGTTGTATAACAGTAGACAAATCTGGGAATGCTTGGATATATCTGTAAATGTGTAGACAGCTCTGTCTGGATGTGTATTCATATGTTGCTTTAATTAAGCACTGCATAGTCTACAATAAAACCAACAATGAGGTAAATCATAACAACTAGTCTAGAAGCTTTTGACAATGCATAAGTAGTCCATAGTGCAAATAATTACATTGCATAATCAGTAGACCTGGTGCAGCATAAATAGCATGATATCTTAATGTGACGTTTAAATGTAACCTCTCAAACCATCTCATAGGCTGAATAATAATTGTATTCAGGTCGTCACATCCATGGACGAGTATTTGATTGGGTTTTGTTTGCATTTTGGTACATTAGTGATACTTTCTCGTGTATTTTTAATGAAAATCTTACAGTGACATAAATAATTTTGCCTAGATTGAAACTAAGGATACATTTTTTATATTGAATTCAAATGTTCCAGTTTCATATTTTCCGCAGTATGGCAGGGTAGGACTAAAAATGTGTCAAACAGCGTTGCATTTGAATTTGAATCCTGGCACAGAATGCCCATTGAAACCTTTGAAAATGGAAATGGTATTATTGAATTTTCATTTACATTTTGTCTCAAATAATACATTGGAATGTGTAAAGTGATGATAATATGTTGTAGTTTACGTTTTCAGTTGAATAAAGTTCCCTGTGGGCTTCCGTAAATCTCACACAAACTGCTACACACGCACAGATCTCCAGAACGCAGATCTCTGCCACAGCAGAAGTGTAACTAAAGTCATGTGTGAATACACATCCAATTGAGAGGCCTACGTGAGTCGTAATTTATGCGTGTCTGTATTTTTTAAACTCCTATAGCAAACACTTTAGCCATTAATGTGTACGTATTTACATATTTGTCTACACACTCAAAGATCTACATATATACAAATCTCAATACACTTGCAAATCTTAATACAGACGGTGATTTCTTAATTTTTTTATTTAATTCTATTTTTAAACTCCTATAGCAAACACTTAAGACTTAAGCCAGACGGTGATTTCTTCGTATACTACAAATCCGATTACACACGCACGGATTGAGATACCGGTACATAACTCTCCACACACTTTTACACATAGTTTTGCCACAATAATGACCCCCCATACTCCACCCCCACCCTGATCGTATTGCCTGAAGGAGAGACTGAGCAGCGAGTTTGGCTTATAGCGGACAGCTTTGGTGGATTTTGTGAGTAGGAGAGTGAGACGGATGCTAGCGCGAATGTTACCGTGCCCTTGTGATTTGTATGTCTTTAAGAAGTGCATGTGTATAGATTTTGAACTGGTAAACTTTGCATATGTTTACATGTGTCTAATTGTATTTTTTCTGTTAATGCTGTTTGGGTTACTTCATTATAAGAGACACTTTTTGTCTATGTCTTTTGTCTGCAGTGGAGATTGAAGTGTGTGAAGGTCTGAGCAGGATAAGTAGCTTGATTCGTTCGCAAATTAGTGTCCTGGTAAGTATACCGGATACAAGTGCAATATATTTGCTGGTGACAGTCTTAACTACTGGCCTCTGCTAACTTGCACTAAGTATCCATGTTGCAATGGGTGACAAGTATCATATGATATAGTCGAATATAAGCTGGTTTAGTTTAACCTTTTACAATGACTTGACAATGTATGTGTTATTATACATTAAATACTATTCAGTAAAGTTTTATAAAATGTCACTTTAAAAATAAAACTTAACTTTGTTTGATTTCCTTTTTATGTGATATAGGATGCGGAAAACTGCATGTTTAAAATATAAGGGTATTCATTTCACAGACCATTATCCTATCAGAGGCAGAATGCTCCAGTTGTGCAAAGTCACCAAATGTCTGTTCATCAGTGATGGTCGTTCAGCATGCAGCGAGGACCTACTCCAGCAGGAAGCAATCACGCTGTGCATCAACGTGTCTTGCCTGCAGCCCTTCCCCTCTTTCCAGATTGCTACGATACGAGTGCCCGTCTACGACGACCCCAACCAAGACCTCTACCACTACTTTGACCCCTGTGCTGATGCCATTGCTGATGAGGCAGACAAAGGTGGCCACTGTGTAGTCTACTGCAAGAATGGCCGCAGTCGTTCTGCAACAATTTGTATAGCTTACTTAATGAAGCACCGCCAGCTCTCCTTGAAGGATGCCTTTCAGGTGTGTAAAGGTGGCTCGACCTAAAGAAAGGAAGATACTTCTGATTGCAGTTCACTATGCATGTCAATGTCATCTGTGTTTACTGTTCTATCCCAGAAAGTAAAGACTTCCCGCTCTGTGGTGGATCCCAACCCAGGGTTCTGGGCCCAGCTTAAGAAGTATGAACTAGAGCTAAACAGAAGACGAGGGGAAGACAAAGCTCCCACTTCATAGAGACTTCCCACATGCTTCAACGAAGTTGTTTATTTCTCATACAAATCCTTCAGCTAATCTAATCACCTTCATTTGCCTTATTTGCTAATTGTGGGGTGATGGAATGGTACTTGTGGGGCTTTATGAAATTAGCATTGCTTCAGAATGGATACAAAGTCTAAAGTTAAGGTAAAGACAGCAGTTATGGGGGGATTTTTTCCCAAAATAGATATATCCATGCAATCCCGGATAGGTGCCATATTTGACCTTTAGATGGAAGCATTGGCACAGCCTAAGAACGCACCAAAACCTTTGGGAAGACCTGAGGTGATACTATAATTACATTGTGTTTATCTGTGTGGCTGGGGATTGGTCTTAGGGAGGGCACTAATGCATATGCACAAAGTGCGCAAGCTCCCAATTCCATGCTGACATCAGTCTCAAAGGAGAACAGTCATGATTATTTAGTGATTATGTAGTTACTCTGGATGGTCTTTCAGTTACATCTTGTGCAGCAGTAAAAAACCTTGGTGTGACTATTGACTCCAGTCTCTCATTTGAGGCTCATATAGCTAATGTTAC
>JAVQJS010026277.1:0-26965 GCA_036024795.1 Galaxias rostratus | reverse complement strand
CCTGACTATAACGTTGGCATGGTAAGTAACATTATTTACACATACTGTATAAATTGACATTTTGCCTAATCCTCTGCACCACTAACATGTTTTTATTTTTCTGAAAAAAAAAAGGTTTTCAGTAAATCTGTCTTACTACTGCCTGTCGTTCAATCTGGGAAACTTTGGCTTGGACATCTTCCTGACACAACTTATGTTTGGTCTCACAGAAATTCCAAGTCATTTACTTTGCATTTGGTTGTTAGAGGCATTGGGTAGAAAGATATCCCTAATATCTACCCTTTTGATTGGCGGACTATTTTGCATTCTTATTCTTGCTGTTCCTCAAGGTAATGATGCTTAATGCACTTCTAATTGCTCTTAACTGAAAAAAATTTGGTTTCTTTAATGATACCTTTATTTCAGACAATGCCATTGCTATCACTGCTTTTGCTACTATGGGACGTTTTTTCATGAACTGGGCGGGATCAATATGCAATGTTTATATTCAGGAGCTTTTTCCAACATCTGTTCGGTAGGTGAGATGAACAAAGTAATTACAAGACACCAGTTATGGTTTATGAGCGTAAGTGTAATTAATCGTTTAAAAAAAAACCACAATTCCAGACAAACAGCAACAGGATTAGGATCTATAGCAATCCGAATTGCTGGCATGTTGTCCCCGCTGCTCAACCTGCTTTCCATGTTCCACTGGTCTATGCCTACTGTTATCTTCAGCAGCTTGTCATTGGCTGCAGGGGCTTTAAGCCTCCTGCTCCCTGAGACAAGAAGAAGAGAACTGCCTGATTCAACTGATGAGGCTGTAAGCAAAAGGTGAGCACACTAGAAGTAAAAGGTTAATGTATAATACAGGTCTCTTCCTGTTGCTCCTCCTCCTCTTTATCTCACCTAAACCTCTATTGTGACCTGCATACCCTGCCTACTCCAAGGTTGTTGCTGTATTGTTGTAGGTGGATACCACTGTAATATCATGTGTTTACTAATACCATCATGTGAAATCAATCATCAGTAATGAGCTGTCAATTTTGCAAAAGCAATGACAAGGTCCTGCATGTACTTACTGCCAAACCTGTAAACCATGACATAGAACAGGGGTACACTGGACCATAGAAAACAGAATTGGATAGGGGATTGCACCAAAACATTACATCCAGAGACAAAATGGTTCATGTTCCGTGGTTGTCTTTGGATCTCTTTGACTTGAAAATGTCCTTATATTAACATGAAGCATTGTTTATCAGTGTTCGCAAAGCTATGCATTATGAGCAATGTAATGGTTGTCATTTTGAAGAGGTCTATTCATTGTTGGTTCATTGCATCAAATTAAAGAATGTATGGATTACTTTTTGAAATGGTAGTACTTTGATGTTGTGGTGTGTCTTTTTGAACTGGTGATACATGTTCAATGAATGAATTATCAAGAATTATGCTGAATGTATCCAAGCAATTGAAAAAAGGGTTGACAATTTAAAAAGAAATTATAATCTGTTTTGAGCTTGAAACATGACTACAATGTTCTAAAATTGGTGTCAAATATTTATAAAAAAAATAATTATAAAATAAAATAATATTCTAATTATACTATTTTTACCAATGTGTTTACTTTGTTCCAGAAATGCTACTATCAAGAAGAATGGAAAGGAGGATAGAGAGAAAACATCTATGGACAAAACATCCACAAAATTTTAAACATGTTCTCCAGTCCGATTTCATAAAATTTAATCAATGAAAAGTAGTATTCCTCCCTTTACATTCCACGCATGTGATTTGAAATATAGAATAAGTCTATTTACAAAACACACAACTGGAAACAACAATAATTAGTCAATATAAATGTGCCAATAGACAACCCTATATTAAATGTCTCATAATCAATATGCATTTTGCTAATTATAGCAACAATCGTTTTAATTGTTAATATGTTTTATTTACAATAATATAGTAAAACAAAGGAAATAAAAAACTACCTAAGTGACGAATGTTTAAGTTTCACATGAATTTATTGCAACATTAGAAAAGCATAAGTCTCAATAGTGCTTTTGTTGATTGTGAATATTATTGTTGGACTGCAATTTTACTAAAATCTTTGGTATTTACAACCAATTCAATTTTCCAGAGTGCTTAGGTAAAAAGTAAGAATTTTACGCATAAATATCACTATAACACATGCCACTGAGTCACAATAACTGCCAGCTAACACGTAAAACATACAATGCTTGAATGCAAAATTTGTATTCATTTGAGATACCGTTTTATCAGTAACTAATTGGTGCCTTTTATTGTTTAAAGACATTTAAAGACACAGAGCAAGCTGAGAATTCAAGTTATTGAAATTGCCCCCTCATTGAAATGGACAGTTGATCAATGAGTGTTGTGCATGTGACTAGTGTGTAATCATACATACAATCATATGAGTTAGTCCATTAATTTGTGAGTTATTGATTAAAAGCATTTACAAAAATGGGGGGGGGGGTTATTGGAATAAAATTGAGTTTGTTTGTTTCCTTTTTAAGCAAGGTATAGACCCAACAAACAAGTGAGAAGCAGAAAAGTATAAAACCAACAAATCCCACTTTACATCTATCCAAGTAAATCATCCATCCAGCTACTGTTAACATTTGTATTCTCTGTTACTTCTGTTGTGTTGCTGCCTAGGGGGTCCAGAAAGGCATCCATAAAAGAATTTGGATCGCTTACTATAGGTACTGCTGGCATTACAGATTCTGATGCAAATATGTTGACAGGAAAATTGCTACTCTGATTACTTGTAGTAGTACTGGTTGCATTATTGAGACCAAGGAAGTCATCCAAGGAATTGGAATTAACTTGACTGTGATTCTCTGTGGGAACATCCATGTTGCTGCTGCTGTGAACCATCTCAAAACCATCGTCAGGGAAACCTGAAATGCTACTGCCAGAGAATGCATCAGGTCCTTGATCAAAAACATTGAAAGCAAGTGACTGGGTTGTGTTACCACTATCTACACTAAAAATATCAAAGTCAGCATTGCTTTCCATTGTTTGGCTGGGTGTAGAAAAATCAAAGATATTATCGGTTTGTTCCCCTGCTGTAGGGTCAATGAGCTCATCCGTGACACCTAATTCACCATTTTGTATTTCATCAGACATTGGTTGAGAGTCGAGCCTGCCAAGTGATGCAGGATCATTGGCTGACACAAAGTCATTGGTAAGAAATGCTGGTATTGTATTGCCTGAGTTTGCTATCACTTCCTGAGTTTCTGGAGGACTGGGGTCAATAAAGGGATTAAGTGGATCTGAAAGAGTCTCCTCATTAAACAGTATCCCTTCACTTAAAGTATTTACCTCAACGTCAAGTGATTGAGCAGACAGTAGCTCCACAGGTTTGTTATTACTGGTGTCACCAAATATATTCTCTATAGACTCATCACAAGCACCTACCATACTTTCTTCATCACTTTTGTTTGTGTCAAACATAGGAGCATTATTAGAAAGAGAAATGCCATTATCTATCAGTGACAGGCTGTCATCTTTGCTGCTTGGTAAATTTGGTTCGTCCAAAACAGGTTCACTGACAGCCAAGATGTCCTCAGGATTATTGTTCACTGAGGATTTGAGTTGGAAGATGTTTTCTGTGGTTTTCATTTCAGTCAAACTGTTTAATGCATTGGAATTTTTCACCTGGAACTTTTCATCGCTTGTGTCCACAGAAGATGATTGTTGAGAAATGTCACTGTTGTCTACAATTTTTGCATCAACCTTATCCTTTACTCTTTTGATCGTCTTTTTTTCTTCTTTCATTTCCTCTTGTTGGCTTGGTTGGGTTTCCTCTGTCTTCATGCTGTGCTTCTCGGAAGTAGCTTGGAAAAGTCGCCCTAGAATGCCTTTGGATTTGGTGTCTGTTTTTTTTTTTTCGCCCGCTTCCATCTTTTCACTATTTATTTTGTCATTGCCTCCTGACGTGAAAAGTTTGGACATAGGACTCTTTCCTTTGGACCAGGATCCCTTTTTAGAGTAAAGCTTCTCATTTGGCTTACTAGCTGGGTCCTTCAGAGAATGTGATCTTTGTAGACCCATATTTTTTCTTTCCATTTTTTCTTTTTGCTCCTTCATAGCGTCAACATTGGTATTATTTCTGTCGTCTAAATTATTCTGCTCCACATCAATTGCCTCTGACTGACAATTCATGACTTTTATATCTTCATTCAATTCATTCAAGTTCTGTTCTGCTTCGACGTCCTGCTGCTTATTATGCTTGAGTTGATTGTCAATTTCCTCAACATTAGTTAAATTATTGTAATGTATAATTGCTTGCAAATCACTAGGGTCAGTACTCTCTAAAGATACATTCAGACTATCATCACTATTTGTGCTGACAGCAAGAGGGCTGTCCTTTTGCTGAATGTCTTGGCTAACGTCCACATTTGTGTTCTTTGCATGTAATAGTTCAGGGACATTACCATCCTTTGATGCCTCTGGTTTGTCATTGCAAACATATGCATGGGGATTTGGACTTAGCTGACTTTCTTCCTGGTTCTTTCCTTTCACAACTGACAAACAATCCTCCCTCTCAGTCGTGTCATCAACGTTTACCTTCAGACGAGAGCCAACCAAAGGCTCTCGACAATCATTTTCAACTTCCGCATCTGACTTTAACTCTGATGGAGCAAACCTCACAGACTTTTTCGCTTTGTTTGAATGATCTATTACTCTATCCGTGCTAAGGCTGCCATCCTGTGTTGCACTGGGAGTAAAGTTTACCTGATGTGTCTTTGGTTTGGGGATAGTGGCAGACTTTCTGAAATAAGATGAGGAACTATCGACGGCGAATGAGGTGTTATCCTGGAAGATGGCTCTTTTGAATGACACACTCCACGGCTTTGATTTCTCCTGAGGGGGAGTCTCAGTCAAGCTCAATGCCATGGTTTTCGATTGTTCCCCTATATCTTGAAATGAAGAACTTACAGGTATTTTATCCACTTTATTCATATCAATCTGGCTGGTTTTGGACTTCCTGTCAATAGGATGCTGTTGAATGGGACTAGTGAGTGATTTGACTGGCTTGCTAGTGGCAGAAACATTCTTGTTCAACACTGAAGTATTATTATTGTGCACTGAAATAACCCTTAAACTCCTTTTCTCTGGCGGCCATTTCATTTTAAGCTTTCCCCTACTATCAAGGTTGGTGTTACAATTTGGTTCTCTCGTGTTTAGAGCCGACACACCAGTAGACAGCGCTACTGGGCTGTCCGTAACGGTAAGGTTGGTCTTGAAATTTTTTTCTGATTTCCTGGAATCTGGCTCTTCTGCAACAAAATTATTTTGAAGCCAACGGTCTTTGTGCTGTTTGTGCCCAAATCCCTCATCATAGTTTCCTTTCCTTTTGAAAAGCTGTTGGTAGTGAAAAATGCAGTAGAACTCTCCATAAAGAGATGAACAATTGTGAATGCTGCAATAAAATAAGATAGAGCAGAAATGTAATTTATACATTTGTACATACAGCTATAATAGGCACACATATCAACGTGATTGATTTGTTATTCATTTAAGCGTGTAAATGTTGAAATATGCTGTTCTAAATTGCAAATGTATTACAGGACTGACATCTCAAAAACCATCAAATAAATTTAAAAGCTGGAAGAGTTCCATTTTGTTTACATACATGACACGAGGTTCGCATACAGAGAGCAGAAATGTAAGTAAAATTTGCCATCTGTCAAGAACAAATACTAGGGTGAAAGGGTGTCCTAATGCTTGAAAAGAGTTGACCACAATCACTTGGCATTGCAGCTCCCCTTTGGTGGTGCAATTAATCAATCCACAATAATTTCCTGCATTATAGATTTTAAATCAACATATAAATAAAATAATAAAAAGCTTGTGCGGTTTATTGATTTATTTTATGTATTGTGAAAAAAAACGTACCTGAGTTTCTTTTTACAATGTTTACAGCAAAAACAGTTGTTGTGTAGGATTAGTTTATTGGCCACCATTTTCTCCATTGGATAGACAGGTGTCAAACATGCAGAACACATCTCCTTTGCAGGTGATTGGAACTAAGATGACAACAATGATGATAATCGCAAATATGTTATTTCCCTAGTTTACATTGCAATTGCTGCACAAGCTACTTGTGAAAAAAGTATTAAACAACAATTAATGCACTGCATATACACTGAAGCACTCTTGTGAAATTAGGAATTAATTTTATATTATGTAAATATTAAATTGCGAGTTTGAAGATCCTTTATTTGTGATGCCAGCGTCTTTGAGTGTTTTGAAAAGCGCTTTATAAATATAATGTATTATTATTATTATTATTATGCCTGTTAAAATATTTTTGGCTGAAATAATTCTAAACAAGACAAGAAATCACTGACTTTCATCAAAGTTGACATTTTTTAATCAGTTACACAACATACCATACCGAACAAATTGGTAAAACTTTTAAAAATTGACCAAACATTTTAGTTTGCTTACTGTATAAAAAATCCACAATAAGATTTAACATTCGAAATGTGTTAATTTCACTTACTCTCTACTTTGGTAGGATCATATGTATTTTCACTATTAAACACAGATTAAATATTAATACAATGTAATATACAACACTTGATACTGCTTTGTCAAAGTAAATACATAATGATAAATAATGTTTAACGTTTTCCAGCACTTGGTTGACCAAATGTTACAAAAACTGTGCCTCCTTGTTTTACATTGGCCTGAGCATTTTCTAGAAAGGAGTGGCCAGCTCGTGGGGACGACATTACTTCATATCTCGAGGGATTGGAAACGACTTCAAACATAGAGGAAGCGTTACTCTCAGACTGTTTTGTGACAAAGGTTGATGTCTTGGAAGACACAAACGAGTTTCCATAGCAATCTTTCTCTTCATATTTCTCACTGACTGTCTTGGTACCGATGATGCCTGACGCTGCTTCCGGAACAGTTTGGACCTCCAGTACGCTTACCTTGCGTCTTGGAGTTACAGGACTGCAAAAATGATTTGTTGTGGAGGATTGGCTCTGGCTGACTTTGACACTAGGAGCGCTCTTGGGGGTCACCTCTGAGTTTTGTTTGAATGTTGACATGGGTGAATTTGGTTGGTCTATAGGCTTTCTGGCAGCCGAGTGAATGGAGATGAACGAAGGGGAAGAAGAGGAGCTAGACTGTCTAACAAGGGGCTTATCATGCTTTTTTGCTGGTGCAACTTCAAACTGTTTTGGCGACACGTCTTCTGTCACTTTTGCAACAGATGCCTCTTGTTCAGTTTTGATTTTGCTCGACACAATGCTGATTTTGCGGATGTTGTTGGCAGGCGGGCAGCTCTGCTCAGACTTCAGAGATTCATCAAAGAGACCAGATAACCCCGCAATGTCCGCCTCGGACTTCAAATTGGAGACAGAGTACAAAGCCTTCCGTATGGCCTCTTCAATGTCAACAAGTTTTGCTAAAGTCTGCTCCTTAAGATTCAATATCTCTTTACTTGCTTTTTCCAGGTCTCCAAAGGCTGCCTCAACTGGGGACTCGTTTTCAGTTTCACTCTTCTGGTGCTCCATTTCGACGTTCTTTGCCCATTTTGTTTTAATTTGCCTTTCACTCCTACTTGGCATAGCTATCCAAGCGGGCACGTTCTCGAACAAACTTTTCATGGAGCTCACATCCACACTGCTCGTTTCCCCCTCTATCTCCTCGACCTGTGACAGGATTATTTTGAGCTCCTCCCGCTTCCTTAAATTTTCAAAAATCTCCATGGCTGCCTTTACGTTTCCTTTCATGATCTCATCTTTGTGGACGGACAGCCTTTGCCATCTCTCATCTTCTGTTTCTTTCTTTGCTTTTTTCTTTCGTAGCACAACGATGTCTTCTGTTTTATGTTGGCCCTCATGGTTATTTTGAATAGTCAGACATTCATCCGTTTCATTGTTACTTGAAGATTTGAGTGTATCGCTTTTGCAATGCTCCTTGCAGAGAGTGTGAGAATTATATTTGTCATGTGAAACTAGAGATTTGTTGGTCTGTTTGTCTTGGCTGGCCTTTTCTTTGACCGATTTGACCTTCGGTAAAACAGCAGCTTTATGAACACTGCTCCTTTCTTTCTCGCCAAAGTTTTGGAGAGCAACCTGAAATCCCACGTTCATTTTATGTTGAGCCTCTTCTTCGTTGCTCTGCATGCACATTCTAATCTCTTCAGATGCGTTAATCCTCTGAATCATATTTCTGTCCATTTCAGTGTTTGACTTCTTTCCCACATCTTCCGCTGGTGTTTCTATGATCTGTCTTTGTACCATATGTCCCCTTATCTGTGCTTCCTTTGAGCTATCAGCTGAGCCGTTGTGGTTGGTACTGTCCTCATTGGAGCTTTGCCATGCTTTGTGTTTCTCGTTGCATGTTTTACTTGGGGACTCATTTTGTTGTGAAATCGGTGCAGTCTGTGTATTGTCCACCAACTGTTTATGTTGGGAGGAAGTGGAGGAAGCTTTTCCAGATTTTGTTTTTGGAGTACTACACGGGTTTGATGAGCTGTCATTGATTGGGCAAGTTGCTTTTGTTGGAAGAAGACGATGATGAGACGAATGGACATTCTGCACGTCACTGACTGCAATTTGTGAGGGCTGTGGTTTTGGTGGGAGGGCTGGTCTGGAGTCCTTCGGTTTTTCACATGCCTTTGGTGGAAGCGGAGGTGTTGTTGCAACCTCTGAGATGGTTAACTTTGAGTTTCCATTGGATTTTGGTGCAGGTCTGGAGTTGTCAGTGCCGCTGGATGGTGGTCCTCCATTGGTTACTGAAACCGAAGGAGACAATTCAGAGTCAGACGTAGGAACGGAAACCACAACACCCTGCTTGCTTATAGTCTTGCTGCTCGCCGAAAGAGCTTTAGCTGAGTTCCTGTATAGCATGGCAGCTTTATAGTCACCCTTGGAAACATTTATGCTAGACTTTTCAAGGGATCGTAGAGCCATTTGCATATTTCCTCTCACAATATCTTCTTTGTCTAAGGGTTTATGATCTGATGCAGCATTGTGTAGAGACCTAATGGCAGCTTTTACATCTCCTCTGACTTCAGCTTCTCTCTCTTCATCTGCGGCCACAGCATCCCACTCGGGTTCCTCAAAGGGCTGGAGTGGTATGCTGTTGACAACTGGTTGCGAGTCGTTGTGTTTAATATTTACTGCACTTTTTGGCACCTCACTCTGTTGGCGAGCCTCAAACATATTAAGACATTTGTTACCTCGGTCTGAGTCACTGACCTGTCGAAAGGTTGTTGTGATCCGCTGGCTACGGGAGGAAGAGGAGCAGGAAGAGGAGGATGACGTTGATAATGATACAGCAGACCTTGTCCCCACTGCGTCGGAGTCTTGCTCTTGTGCATTCAGGTTGTATATTTTCCCCGGACTAACGACTTCGCGCTCGGTACGCATGCTTTGGGTTTTTGCCATCTCCAAAGACTGTTTAGCTGCCCTCACATTGCCACATACAATTTCCTCCTTCTCCGCTTTTACTCCCTCGGTGGTAGGGCACTGTGCAGAAGATAAATCCATGTCATAGATGGTTCCTGGTTTGATGACCTCGCGCTCCACATGCATGCTCTGCTGCTTGGCGCGTTCCAGTGACAGCATTGTGGCTCTGATGTCACCCGCCACAACCTCCTCCTTTTCCACCGTGACAGATGACTTCACTGCTTGTCCTAGTTGTTGTTTTGCATTCAGGATATCCCCGCTGAGAATTTCCTCTCTTGCAATGGCACTGTCATGGCTGATGTCAGTGGAGCCCGCTGACAAAAACACCCTTTTAGTGTTCTTCACGTCCCCCGGCAAGATGTCCAAAATTGTTCTCTCCACCTGCTCTTTCTGTTGATACAGATTTCGTTTGGCTTCTTTTATGTCGCCCTGGATAATTTCAACCCCTTCCTCCGTGGCTTCCTCATTTTCGAAGGCTTCATTTTGGAGGGCCTTAAGATACTGCAAGTCTCCTTTCTCAATGCAACTCCTGTACAGGTTGACGTTGCCCCGTTCGTTTTGATCTGGTGTATAGGCGTTGGACTGCCTCTGGTTATTTGCGCTGGCTAACAGGTTTCCAATGGTAGACTTAACATCCCCTCTTTCCATGCCCTGGCTTTCTCTACTGGCTTCACAGTGGCTAAAGAGCGAGTAAACAATCATGTGAGCCTGGCCTCCTGCAGATTCCTGCATCACAATCCCCCTCTTCAAAGCCTTTGACTCAACAAGCTGTCTTTCAATTAGTTGAGCAATGTTCTGAATTTCCTGGTCTCTGTCAAGGCTAAGTATTAACGTTGGCTGGTTGACAGGGAGTTCTACAACTGTGCTGTTAACTTCCCCTGGTTTTAACTCTCTCAGTAGAGTTATCTGGCGATTCAGGGTGGGTTCGTGTAACAACTGTAACATGATGTTTCTTATGTTCCCTTTGACAACTTCCTCTTTCTGTATCTCAAAACTTTCCCGGCTGACGAGCTGGTACTTTGCCATGTGAACGTTTTGAATTTCATTCGATTCGATTACGATGCCGCTCGAGCGAACCAGCTCCAGCTGCTGAAGTCGGTTTAAGGTGTCGACGATGGTGCTGACCGTGATTTGGTCAAGTGGTGTGGTCTCAAACAGCCACGTGGTGCTCTTCACATCCGCCTTTGGCACCTCCTCGCCAATGGCAGGTGGGGAAGCTGTGCCAGCCTCCCTTATCTTGTCCAAAGGCTGCGATTCAAAAAGCCAGGTGCAGCGTTTGACCTCACCCTTTTGGTTGTCCTCTCGCTGGACCGTATTCACAGGAGCCTGTTGCCGTGGCTCCCCGGTGAGACTGCTGATAGGCTGGTTCTCAAAGAGCCATGTGGATGTTCTGACGTCCCCCTGTTGGATGTCAGTAACACTGACCATTCTCTTACACTTCTTTTGGGCCGACAAGTCAGACTCAAAGAGTTGTGTGTTGACCTTTACATTGCTATTCCCAAAGTCGTCTGGAACCTGTACGTAAGACTCTTCCTCTCGTACTGCCAGGGAGTCCAAAGGTTGTGTCTCAAACTTCCACCTGGCAGATTTGACATCACCTTTGAGGACATCTTCTTGCGTGACGGCCCGAATCACATAGACTTCACTCTCAGCCTTTATCGCATCCAGGGGCTTTGTCTCAAACATCCAGCGAGCTCCTCTGACGTCTCCGCTCATCACTTCCTCTTTCTTCACTGTGGTGACCTCATGAAATTGTCCTTCTTTGTCTCGAATAGCGTAAAGTGGCTGTGACTCAAACAGCATGGTGCTGGACTTGACATCTACACCACTCTCACACTTCTCCACACAGGCTGAGGTCTGTTCCAGAGGCCTTTCATGGATCTGATCCAGAGAGAAGGTTTCGAATACGAACTTTTTATTGTGCACGTCACCACTCGAGATCTCCTTAGCACTCTGAATCGCTGTCCCGTCATGCTTCTCATTGTTTGTTATGGTGATGGGACTGTTCTCAAAGAGCCAGGTGAATTTGTTCACGGATCCCTGCTGAATGCCTTGATTCGATTCCTCAGACGTTGGCGCCAGCACGGAACCGATTTCGTCAAGGGACTGGGTCTCAAATAACTCTTTGACGCGCGAGACATCCCCTGACCGCATGTTTACCTCACTGACATACCTCACATCTTTCTCTGTGTCGATGTTCTTCCTCATTCCATCTAAAGTCTCAGTTTCGAAGAGACGCTTCACTGTTTGAACGCCTGCCTCAGCATTAACACCGTTCTGGAAGGTACCGCTCAATCTCAAACTATGCTCCTCACTTTCTTTAATGCTATCCAATGGCTGGGATTCAAAGAGCCATGTAAATGACTTCACATTGGTGTTTTCAATGGTTTCTTTATCGAGGCACTTGTCTGATTTATCATACAACAGATCCATGGGTTGGGTCTCGAATAGCCACTTGCAGGTCTTGACATCACCTCTTTGAGACTCTCCCTCTTGCATCGATTGATTTTGCTTGGTCTGGTTGAATTTTGAATGGATGCCATCTAGTGACTGTGTCTCGAAAAGCCACTTTGTCAGTTTGACATCTTTGGTCATGTCTTCCTGTCTTGTGATTCCTTTAATCACCTCGACCTTCTCCTGACCGTCCTCAAATGCATCAAGGGGCTTTGTTTCAAACATCCATTTGTAGTTTTTAACACTTCCTTTGACGCACTCCTCGCGACAGACCGTCGTTACCTCGTGGAAATTTCCAGAGCAATCCTTAATAGCATACAGAGGTGTCGTCTCAAACAATGCTTTGTTACCTTTCACGTTCCCAGCTGTGATGCCATTTTCTTTTTTGTCATGTGTTTTCTCAACAGACTGGGCAATGTTACAAAGGGGAATGGTTTCAAAGAGATGTTTGAATGACTTAACATCTCCCTTTTCAATCTCTTGTTCTTTGTTTGCAGGGTTCTCTCTGCCATTGTAGGTTTCAAACATTTGCTTTCTATCTTTCACTTCACCTTGCTCTTCTGCCGAGAGGGAAATTTTCCTCAGCTGCCCTACATCAAAATGTTCCTTCAGGGTATCCATTGGTTGTGTTTCAAACAGCCAAAGAGATGATTTGACATCTCCCTTTAGTATCTCTTCTTTTTCCAACTCCAATTCCTCCGAGTCTCCTTTCAGTGCTGCAAAGGGCTGAGTTTCAAAGAGCTTTCTTTTGTCTCCAACGCCAGTCTCTACGCTGAGCTCAGCAACTGTCCCTTTGAAATTCTCTTCCATCCCCTCTCGGATTGTACTGAATGGCTGAGTCTCAAACATCCACCTATTTCTATCAACTCCCCCTTTTTGTCCTTCCTCTAGGGAGATGCCCCGTATGATTTTGACTCCATTGGTGCCCTTGTTAATGACGTCCATCGGTTGAGTTTCAAAGAGCCAGCGTGCAGTTCTGATCCTGCTGCTCTGCACCTCCTCCCTACAGATGGACTTAATCTTGTGGATGTTGCCGCTGTTGTCGCGGATGGCACAGTGAGGCTGGGTCTGGAACAGTTTGACTGTCTTCTGAACGTCCCCCTTCTGCTCCTGGAGCTCTGACTTCAGCCTGAGGAAGTTCTGGTCCTCTATGGAACTACATTGCCCCAAGGTGTCCAGAGGTTTGGACTCAAACAATAGTCGAGCACCTCTCACGTCCCCAGTCTGGATAGGCTCTTTGAGGACAGCTTCCACCACTTCACCCTCTTCCGGCTTCAGTTTATTCAGTATGTCCAGGGGCTGGGTCTCAAAAAGCCAAGTTGACGTACGGACATCCCCTCTGACAGAGGTCTGCCTGGTCATTTCAACCGAGCTGGGTTGGTTGCTGTCAATATGCTCAAACATAGAAGATGTGCCCCTGACATCTCCACCTTGTAGGCCCTCCTCCTCCAGCAGCTTCTTAGTAGTGTGGGGGTCCCCGATGTTATCCAGGGTCCAGTTCTCAAAGATCCACCTCATGGATTGAACTTCACCCTGATAACCCTCAGCGGTCTGGCTGCATTCTGACTGAATGGCCTCGACTAGCTCGTCATCTACAACATCGTTGAGGTTTCCTTTTAAGCTGGGGTGAGTGTGTTTGAAAAGCCTTTTCAGCTCGTTCTTCTGTTGCTGCTGATAAAAGCCAGCGAAGGTCTCCTTTGGAGGAGGCGGAGGAAGGCCACATGCAGATGAGGTGTCATCATAGTGGAGGGGTCTGGGAGGTACAGGGGGAGGAGGAAGGGGCAGGTTGTCTTCATCATGAGATGCTTCTGAAACCCTGATTTGTCTGGCTACATCAGCCATCTTGGAATGGAAAGAGAAAGAGGGGAGGGGTTTGCGTTATTGTTAAGCAGTCAATCAGTTGAAACAATATTAGTTGAAGTATTTTATTCAGAAGCCATGCTATACAAGCCATACTTTACCTTTTCATGTTTCCGTGTGAGGGCTCACAGCCAATTATCCTCCATCATTCCAAGGTTAGCAAAACTTCACACAAGTTAATGTCACACAAGCACTAATATCTATGCGTATTTTAATTCACTAAAGTTTGAATTGAGTTAAAGTGAGTTTTGTACTTTTAAGTGCTTGATAAACAATTATAAAACTTCATGAATGTTTAAAAATAAGTATAGTCTTTATAATGACCAAAATTGCTATTGTGCTTTACGCTTTCCGAAATTTAGATTATTTGAAAAATATACAATTCTCCGTAAAAAAAATTGTAACTGTAGCATGTATTTGTTATACAATCATTCACATTTAGATAGTTATATATATATATATATATATATATATATATATATATATATATATAATAGTTAGGTATATATTATACTTACACAGCATAATTTGGCTTCACAACTTATTTTGAACAAACCTGATTTACTGTTTGCATTGTTTTTATCTAAGAACCACTGGCAACAATCGACTGACTCTGATGGCGACGTTCATTCTAGTATGGTATAATTACTCTGTGTTTTTTTAAATTATATTTTGCAATGTAGTCATTCATTGCAATAACTGTACTTTAGTGCAGCGTGGGGATTTTCTTTGTAAATAACTGTTTTTGTGCAGAATTGAACATGGACTGCTATAACAAATAACAAATATACATAATATAATAACAAAATGAATAACAAATAACTATAAGTTATGCATCTAGTCTCGAGGTTAAAAATATTAATTGCACAGCACTCCAGATTTTGTATTAGTGAAGATTTTATGATAGAGAAACTTTGTTTCAGTACCTTTGTGGGTTTATTCCTCAGTCCTGAAGTACCGGTAGAATCCTGAAGAGAGAGAGTGAGTGAAATGATTACTACTTAACTAGCGGACCTGTCAGAAATGAATACATTTGTATCAGGGATTCCTTCAATATGTATACATTTGCACAGCTTGTGACACTTCAGTAGCCATAACATGTTTGTTGGTGCTTATTGTCCCTAAAAAAGGAGACCATTCACTGGTGTGGGCACTTGACCCGTGAGTATGGGGAAGAATGGGAGGAATGCAGGGCACTTACCGGATGGGAGGAGCCTCCAACAGAGTCTGCAGCTGCTGCTTTTGACAGGTAGAGAGCTGATCGGTCTCTCACTGAGGCGGAAGTCCTCTCTTGGCCTTGTCTGGATGGGGTGTCTCCTCTGCGCGTCAACAGTGGATTCCTCTTGTCTGCTACGACAGTGAAGCAGAAATACACTGAATAACATAGCAACTTAAAATCATATCAAGTTCCCCTCTGTGGGTTGGCAGTACACATCTTTTAATGTGGAGTTGCCGTCAAACTTACAATGTGGGCTTTTCATTAATATTTCTTATTTTCTGAAAAGAACAAACACTGTCTGCAGATTACATGTCAGTCATCAAAAAATAGAAAGACATTCAGTTAAATGACTTTGATACTTACCATTATAAAATATGGTCTGTATAGCTGTATTAAAACACGCAGTGTCTCTTAGGAGTTGATAACATTGTAAGGCTGGCTTGAGTTTGATGATAATGCTGTGTGTATTTATAGACGTGTGGCGTTGGAATGTCTCTTATCTGTGTAAAATTGTCATTCCAGTGAGTGTGTGGAAACTATTCAATCCCAGATTTGATGAGGGGTGGAGGTTCATGCCACCCAAGCAGACTAGGCAAAACAATTAAATCTTATTAATAGTAGTAAAAGTAACATAATATTTTATTTTTCTGCAGCATACCTTAACAGTTATTTACTTATTTTGTATCTTGTTATAAGGTAATTCAACTTAATTAAGATGCACTGTTTTTTTATAACCACAGTGTATACAAAAAGATGATAAGAACCCCCCTCTCCCCGCTGATATTTGCTTTGATTCTACCCGTGGACAAGCCCAGGGCTTTTCAGACTGAGGACCCCACACAGCTTGCCAGTTGCCTCAGATCCTCAACCAGCAGGCTGCGAGCTGGCCACAAAGACAAAACAACAGCAACAACAACAAGTTTAACCTTAGCTGGAGTGACAGGGATCTTTTGCTGCTTGTCGGTGTAGGCTGACCACCAACGTTCGCTAACTGACCAAATGAAGTCCACTGTCTAAATGTCCAACTAAGTTCCCCAAGTTATCAAAAATTTAGACATTATATACATACATATATATTACTCATAACCATGTTTTATTAAATATGTCAACTTAATTTAATACAAAACAATAACTTGCGCATTTAGTTGGAAAAAAAATAGTGTGTCAAGCCACTGACGTAACCGAATCAAGAGGCCAGATGTGTGTCACAATATTATTAACTGAGAATAAAACAATACAAAAACTAAGCCTGGGTCAGCTTTGAAAGGCCACCGGCTGAGGCATGCTGCACGGGCCAATCATCTGCAACTAATGGTCAGAATCGAACATACCTCCCTTTTCATGCAGTAAGCTCTCACAGGACAAAAGGATATGCCAGTAAGCTGGCGCCTCTCACGAGTCTGGACTTAAAGCATTTTCATAGCTGGGTGAGCATACAGAAAGAGTCAACACAACACCACGCCAGTTCTGTTAAGGTTACAACCTAGAGGGCCGGGAGGTTAACCTCTTCAATGACTTTGCTGCTACCCTATCACCACCGCTTTAGCGATGCATGTTGATGAGGCTATTTACAGGATAGAAGATGCCGCAAAATCTGTTATATGGTCTCTCTACATATATAAACTAAATATATAAGTATATATAATGTATGCCAATATAAATTAAACCCACCATATTATTTGGTCTGTTTTTCAAATGGCCATTTAAAGTAAGAAACAGATGGATATCCCAAACGTCTAAGCATTTTAAATCTTTAAATGATGACTGCCTGGCTTGTCTTCTTGACACTATAGATTAGAGTTCACTTCAACAGACTTCTTCAGGGTCAGTCCAGTCCCCTAGCTGCCTGCCCACCCTCTTCTATTCTCCCTTCCATGGTAATAGGGAACTATTAGGGGCACAGCAATGCGAGGGTGCTGACAGCTGTCCAAATGATCGTGAAATGCAGTTGGTATTTGCTCTCAAGCATCTCAGCTGCTTTCGAATGTAGCCACATTCACAGACAAGAATAAAACGCATACTACAAAAGTTGTCGCTGGCCTCTTTATAACTGACCACCTGAGCTCTTCACGTCACAGAAAGACTACTAACTTATATCTAGTCAAAGTAACGGTGTAGACACACCCAAAAATATATGCATTCATATAATAAAGAATTCTACTGAAATGTCCGATTAGTATTTGGTAATATATGAAATGTGTTTTTTCACATGCATATTTAAACTTTTCTAATGGTCGTGAAAAATCTTGAATTCCCCTCAATATACTGCAGCACAAACTTGATGATACTTAAAAAGAGATAGATATTAAACTCTGCCCTCACATTCCTGACACATCCTAGGATTAGGAGCTGAGAGATGATAGTCACTTAGGACATCCTCAAGATGCCACAAAGGAAAAAGCTGAGACACTTGGTTCTGTGACCTTGATTTGCTCCACTCACAGAACTTAGCTCTCAAATACATTTCCTGCGTATACATGAACAACTTAGATTGTCATTGAAAAATCATATGGAAAAGGACCACGGTGATGGACTACAAGTTTGATACATATTGATCTCTTGGTTATATATTTTTGGTCTCCACAACTTTGTTACTGCAAAATCAGAGAAATACTGACTATATCTCTTTCTTATTCATGGATTGAAACTATTATAGGTACCAACAAAATAAATTTGGTGGTTTAGGAATAACGAGCTTGACTGACTAAAACAATTATAAATACATCATTATTTATGATAACATCTAATGACATCTAATATATGATAACATTCTACTAAAGTGTTATCTACTGTTGTCCTGACTTACCTGGTTGTGTGCTGGCTAAGTTCCTGTAATGGCTGGGATGGGTAAAAATGCTCCCTCTCTTTGTGTCTCTCCGAGCCCCTCTCTCTGTGTCCGTCCGCTTGTCAAGTCACTGTGCCTTGCTCTAGTCCTCTGGCCATAGTGACAGCTGATTTTTATCTAGACCGCGAGCCCACTGGGATATTTTGGCTATTTTGGGAGGGTGAGTGGCAGCCTCTACTCAGTTGAATCAGTCACCTCTGGCAGTCACAGGGGGGTGGGGTGGTTGGGGGACACCCACCTCCCCTCATTGCCACAGCCACACCGTCAGCTCCTATAATGAGCTCTAGTGATCACTACAGGTGCTCAGAGGCCATAGAAAAGTAAAACAACACTCCTTGCTACTCTCATGTTCGTGTTTTGGATGAGCGTCCCACCAATAAAACTTAGCAAAAAGCCCAGGCCTCATAGAAGACGTAGTCTAAAAATAATTTAGGCCCTTGTCAAAAATAATGTTCGATTGATAGTCTAATTCTCTCATGTTTAACTGACTGATAGCAACTTGGTTTTATAACTATTTTAAAATGGGCTGGATCAATTATGTACTTTTATTTGTGGCAGTTTTTTTATGGAACACCTCGACTACATTAATTAATTGAATGTTCACGTAATTAAGAAGTATGAAAAAAAACAAAATAATTATTTTGAGTTAATAAAAAGAGTGTATAGGAAACTAGTCTAGCTGGAAAATAATGCTACAACAATCATCAGGAAGAGCTGTTTAATTGCAACCAGGAATTGATCTTAGTCCTATTTCTACTTTCAGCTCGGTCACAAAGTGTTCATAGACACGCACTGGGGTCAAAGGCCATTGGAGATATGCCAGAATGTCACCTCTAAGAAGCGGTGGTCCAAGCTGAGAGCGCCTATGTCTGCGTCATGCTTCTAACTGTCAGTGATACCCTCCTGCCTTGGGTATGTCCGCTGAGCGCATAGTAATGTGTCTACACATCCACAGGCTGCTCTTAATTTAGCAAGCCTAGCCTGACCTACACAAGCCAGGAAATGAAGTAACTGTTTACTTAACCCTTCTCTTTTTTCTCAAGCTACCTGAAAACCTACAATGTCTAGATAACGGTATTTATATTTATAATGATGTCGCCATGGCCCTGACATTCTTGCTCGATGGTAACTAAAACGGGTTTAACTTGATGTGTGGCTGGATGACTACGAAGACTTCCACTTCATACCAATGGTCTTTGGGCTGTCAAGATAGAAGACTTTGATTGATGTTTGCTATCCTTTGGAGTACCACACGATATATTCTTCTCTTAAATATTTAAAATTGGCAGGATGAGACCACCATTTGGATCGCAATATATGGTTTGTTACAAAAGGAAAGGCTCGATAACAAACAGCTTTTCATAGTAACATGCTGTCACTGTTGTAAGAATCTGAACTGTGTCCTTAAAGAGATGCAATGACTTCACTCTTCAGGGGGAACCCTGACGTCCTCTGTATCCACCCCTATTCCTCTATTGTCCCACAGATCAAAGTTTCATGCTGACTGGAGTAGCTTAAGGCCACATCGTTACTCACCCTGTGAGTGTCTGGACGCTTTGACGAAAGACTCTGGAACACCGCTTATGGTCTTTCTTCTCTCCAGCTGAACCACGCTCTGGGACATTAAGAGTATAGAATAGATGTCATACATGAACATAGTTAGGCGCTG
This sequence comes from Galaxias rostratus, assembly GCA_036024795.1. Taxonomy (NCBI): domain Eukaryota; kingdom Metazoa; phylum Chordata; class Actinopteri; order Galaxiiformes; family Galaxiidae; genus Galaxias; species Galaxias rostratus. The sequence continues at coordinate 7,478 of JAVQJS010026277.1, read as the reverse complement.
ATCTGACTTTGTGGTTGACAAGTCCAGGTGTAAAGGAAGAGATGCTCTTGGCCTGTTGTCTAATACAGAGACATTTTGTAGGGCAAGCTAAATTGTTTTCATTTCACATAAAAGTGCATCGCACACAGTCACACACAAACACACACCTGTGAAGACCTGGAGTGGTACTCCTTTAAAGGAGTTTTTGCGGTGCTTTGACTTCTTCTGGCCTGCGGGGGGGACTCTCGATAGGTCTTTACAATGGCAGGGGATGACGTTCCATACAGGCGAGGGGAGCTGGAGAAGTCTTGCTGCAGGGCAGCCTTGGATTCGAAGAGGGCCCGCAGGGCGCTGGTGCCACTAGACTCCCTCTGAGGTAGGCAGTCCATGGAGCGGCTCCTGGAGAGGGACGAGAAGCCCCCACCAAGGGCCAGGCCATCCATATCCCCCCTGCTCTCCAGCCTCCGCCACCTGGTCTCCCCAACCTCAACTCTGGAAGACCGACTCCATCCAGAGACCTAGATAAGTAGAGAACAAAGCGTAGTTTTGTTAGTGACAAGTTTTGTTTTACCCATATTTTTTATATTCATAATAATCACCTTTTGATTCTCAAATCCAGCTTCAACGTTCCTTAGGTGCCCACAGCTTTGGTACCTAAAAGTACAACGGTAAATGCTTCCCTGTCATACTGACTCATCAAAATCTCAACACCGTTAATTAACAAGGTTAATGAAATGATCAGTGTGATGAAGTGTGTTCCTATGCAGAAAACTCACTGATGCACCAGTTGAGACACAGACTTCTTCTTGTCCCAGAAGGTGGGAGTTGACAGAACCCATGACCCCTCCTGATCCCCAGACAGATTCTTAAGGGACTGGCTCCTTTTTAGGATGCTCATTTTCACGGTAATCCAAAGACGGTCGACAAACTTCGGTCCCTGTGACAGCAAACTGACATTGACAACATGTAGTTCCTTTAGCTGAAGAACATCAAAGCTCAGCAGATCACACCCTGTCATACCCACTTAAATCCCAGTTTTGTAGTTTGTTACTTTTAATCTCACACATCGTACAGTGCAAATGTATCGATTGTGCAAGTCAAATGTGTGAAAACAGCCATGTTGCACAGAATACATTACTGGGCAGCTTAGACACAAAATATTGCTCTAGATTATTTTATTTAGATTTGATCAACAATCCAAATAAAATTTGTAATAATTTGGATGATAATAATAATAATGTGCTTGTAGGAAAGGTGTATAGTAGTTTGATCCCCAACAACTTTAAGGCAAATATTTATTTTAGTTGTGTGTCGTGTCACACAGTCTGTCATATGACTCTTGTTAATATTCACTCAGAGCAGTGCGTAGCTAGCAGCACACCTAACCCATGTCTAGATTTAATGTTATTATTAAAAAAAACATATTGTAGTGATTATAATTTTACAATATTTTAAAGGTTGGTTAAACACAACATAATATTTGCACGGTTTACAAAATATTAAAGTTTGGTTCAATGCAAACTTTTATTAACATGGTCAATATGAATAAGAATAAACAATGTTTAAAAGGATAATCACAAAACAGTGAGAGACGTATTTATGTCCAAATTAAAGTCCCATCACTGAAGTACACAAAAAATACTTCATAACTGTTTTATCTACTTATCAAGCATATTAAGGGTTTGCAAGGAATATAATATATATAAAATATTCAGTGTCCATACCTGAGTTAAGTATTATGTGCATCCCAGTCTTCACAATGTCCTTGTGTTTCAGGTGCATCTAATACAAGACGCAGCAAATTCCTAGAGACCAAAGTCCTTGGTTTTATAGCCAGTCATTTTAGGCTTCTGAAATAGTGGGATCATATTGGCTGTATAACATAGGGCATAAATCCATTTCCTTTTCATTACTGCTTCATAAGGGGTTTATCTTTATATTGTCTAGAGGTATAGAGGTGTATGGGAGGTTCTAACCTTCATTTAAATCAATTTGATCGCTTTTGACAATCAAATTAGTGACTACCAGCCCTGTCTTGTTTTTTTAAAAGTCATGTATTTAAAGGTATTGACTATTGAACATTTAATAATGAAGATATATGAAAAGAGTACAGCATAGGAACACATTCCATATGTGCAGCCATCCATAATGGTGCATATAAAGAGAGAGAGAGGCATAGAGAAAGAAAAAAGGAAGAGAGAGAGAGAGAGAGAGAGCGAGAGAGAGAGAGAGAGAGAGAGAGAGAGAGAGAGAGATCAGAAATTGGACCATGTGAATCAGACCAGCTGGTCCACTCAGATGTTGGTGTTAGAATGCCACACATTGCTGTAGTGTTACTGGATCTGTTACCAGTGCTCAAAACAGTATTGTTGTATCTGCACTTCACATATTCATCAAATACACTATTTCCAGACTAGACAATTTTGACATTTAGAATGTCCTGCATACATCCAGCTAACAAGGTGATTTTTCCCTTGTTTATGTAATATGTTGTGAATCCACAAAGGATCTGCAAATTGTAAACCCTTTTTTGTGCACTGCAGCTGACTATTCACATGGGCTAAGGCACTAAATGTTATAATTCTACTAAAATGTGAGTACAACTGTGTCAAAGGTAGTTTTATAAGAGGTTTTTTTTAATGATTGGCCAAAGGCAAGTTACCATGGATTTTCAATGGACATGAACTACGTGTGAGGTAATCTTTAACTGCTCTGAGAATAACACTATAAGACTGTTGTTTACTATAATTCCGATACACTTGTGCGGTCAGTGGTAGAGTATCTATTTACCATATGATAATACCTGAAATATAATATGGCCTTTAAAAGAATACAATTCACAAAACCACATAATCATGATAAGACAATAAAATAATGTTAAGATACCAAAGAACACCCTCCAGGGTTAAAACCGTTACTCAGACAAGATCACACAGCCACTACCCTTCAGTGACCACCAGATGTCACCAGAGCAATGTGTTACCTGGCAACCAGTGCCATAATCAGTTTCAGAAGTGTTGTATATCTAACTGTTGAGTGGACAAAGTCCATGTCTTTGGAGTGTTTGGGAACAAATGTATGAATGCTTTCGGCATAATATACCATGAATACTTGACCTTTTCATGTGTGTGTGTGTATATATATATATATATATATATATATATATATATATATATATATATTGTGGAACGACATACCCCAGTGTTTAGAGTAAACAATACATGTGCCCCAAATACTAGTGCTAGAAAGACCAGATAACGACCTTTGTCCAACATCTTGGTGTTTTTTCCCCAGCAAAATAGGAGTGAGGGAAAACGGGGGAGGGGTGGGTCATTATAAGACCCACAGTGAGAGAACAGACAGTCCTGGCCTGAACAGAACAGAGCCAAGTAGGCCTTCCTCTGCTGCATGCCTCTGCAGTGGCTCACATGGAGACACATGTGACAAGCAGGCAGGCAGGCAGGCAGGGCAGGCTAACAGAGGAACTCGCTGTGCCTCTGTCTTCGTCTAGCATACAGGCTCAGGCAATCCCACTGCAATGTTGCCAGGCCTGCAAGACTGAATTAATGGAGAGATTAAGTACCGATGGACAAAACGCTGTTGATGAAAAACAAACTGTGTGCCAGAGTTAATGTAAAGGGAACATAGACGTAACCGTGCTTCAGAATTTCATTTGGCATGTGCTGAGGTGACTTATTGTTTGACTGCATGCTCGTCTCCTTGGTGTCGACACTGAAAGGAAAAAGAGGCTGTGACTGTGCCGTACCTGTCAACAGCGGAGCTAGTATTTCATGGTTGACAATGAAAATGTCAGTCTCCAAAAAAAAGCTGCTTTAGCCTTTGCTCAGCAGGATGTAGATAAGATCACTGGACTCATAAGTTGTTGCATAACCTGCAGTAGTTTACTCTGAGGGCTGCCGTTTAGCTAATCTTTCTGCACATGCAGGGGGAAAAGACATACACCAAAGTTTTTGCCAATGAAAAATACAGCACACATGAACTTTTGATGATTTATACTATGTATACCATATCAAAAAGAAACATGGATTGCCTTCATTAAGTATGTCAAAAATTTGTGCATTTTGACTTTCCGGATAGTTGGGATGAAATAACGCTCACGGTTCCAGCACTTGGTATGAACAAACACAACATTCTCTCCAGCAACTCAGCATTTCATTTTGGTGAAACAGCAGAGATATCGGAGGGCTCCTGACTTAGGCCAGTGACACAGGATCTCCTGTCCCCGGAGAGGCCCGTGGATTAGCCCCGGGGCGGACTCGGCACACGTCCAGGCTGTGTCATTGAGGTTGCACAGGAAGGAAGTCCCATTGTTCTACCCCCTGAGCAGACACCATTTCACTTGCAAAGGCATGGAGTATGATGTATCATTAACAGTGTCATTGCAGTGCCAAGTAATCCACAGGACTGTATAAGTGAACTAAAATCTGTCATTGTTTGGAAACAAATACGTGCTTTGAGAAAAGAACCAGGCTACTTTGTGAATTTGGCTCTATCGAGAGAGTACGAAGAAAAAGATGAAGATGATGATGTTGTAGAGGACAACAATAACATTTGATTACTTTATCCAGCATCCGATTAAGCATGATTTCAGAGGGACATAAAATACTGAATACATTTGTATGTGACATCCACACAAGTAGTGGTGGTGGTGGTGGGGGGGTCATATGATTCACACACAAACTGGTAAACGAAAGACACCTCTTCGATTTCACTCCTGGTGAATCACACAAATGACCACCTCCCTTATGATGAGCAATATTTCAAAGAGTCATCGGGGAGCAAAAAAAAATTATTGCCTCATCTAGTAGGAGGAGGAACACGTTGAGAAACATACAGCATGACAAGCCAGGGGTTTAAGGATAAATGTGCCTATACTGTATACATTTATACTACTTTATGCAAAGGTAAAATTGTCACTTAAAGCAAACTATTGCAGATGACCTTAGATTACCACTTGACTCTATAATTGTCACTCCTATATATTATGTAATGTTAATTTCCCTTGGAATCAAATTAAGTTTTATCTAGTCAAAATGTAGAATTAATGTTAAGCCATGGGGTGTAAGCTATAGTACAGGAACTGGGGCACATTTCACAAGCCTCTAGCTTTGACTACGCTGTCAGTACCTTGTCATGCCGTAAGTAGGCCATCAGTGGAACAGCATGATAGAATAACTGGGCCACAAGAGAAGTTAGCAGCAACCTGAGAGGGCCCGAAAATGTAGGTTAACTTCAAATGATGTAACATGGTCACTGTACTATTGCCAACCGATGCAGTGACCTGGTCTGGCTGATGGGAGTAATGAGAGTGGGTGGGAGACATATGCAGAATCGATAATATCAAGATCATGGTAATTATCTAGTTTAGTGGATGCTGCCTTGAACAGCCAACGCGTATTAACTAAACATTTATATTTAGATGTTTTATGCTTGTTTGAAAGTCGAGCAACCAGTGATCCCACTGCACCCCCTTACTGTGTCCTTAACGCGTGCCCCCAAAATAGACATGACCATCATGGTATTTCAAGGGTGTGCAGCCTGGCCTGCAGTAATACCGGTTGCTTCCAGGGACTCGCTTTATGACTCATCCTCTTCTCCTCATCCTGCTGTGCAGTACCCCCTGGGTGGAGGGGAAGAAAAACCACAGCCTTAACAATCTGACTCGCGGAATCTCTCCCGCACTTCATTAAGCAGCACAAATTCACTGGCATATACGAGGCATATTCATATATCAGTTCAATGATACAATAAGGATGTTTAACTCACAAAGTGTGTATGACATGGTTCCAGTTGAGGAGTTTTTTGTTTGTTTTCTTGTCTCGTCCGTGCCTATTCTGTATGTGGGTCAGTAGAATAGCAAAATACACTGAAGTGATCCCTCTTAACGTGGGTCAGATTTTCCATGCACACGCTCCAATGTATGTCCTGTGTGGTCAAGAAGAGACAACCCGAGGATTAATGTACAGTACAGGAGATTTGGATGGCATTGGGGTCGGCAATCAAAGACAGCAGGCCAAACCAGGATCAACATTGAATCATTCATAACGACTGAAATCCACTTTATAAAAAAATCTAGTTAAATAATAAATGCATTCTGTTTCAGTAATTAATTAATTTACGTATTTTTTAAAAAGGCTAAGTCTTTTCTGGCCAAGAGGATGTCATGCCAAGGGATATAGTAATCTGGAGTAGCCTTATTGGTCAAAACAGCTGGCCGGGTATAAGCCCTGCTTTAAATCCATGACTATGTCTTTGCCTTCCATTTGACCCCTGCAGTTTCCAACATCATGTCTGCCTTTTGATAAGAAGCTAAACTAGGAACTCGTTATTTAATTATCATAGTGGTATGTATTTGCCTTCCATGTGGCCCCTGCGGTTTCTAACTTTGTGTTTATCTGTTATTTAGTAAAAGCTAACACTGGGCAACGTTGTACAAGTATAAATGGTAATCATTCCTTTGTTAATTCTGATACTTTTTGAAAAATCTATATTTTAGTTCACACATGCCTGTTCTCTATCATATTTTTCTTTACAGTTCAACTCTATTAAAAGCATAGAAAGCATTACAACTAAATTTTAGTCTTGGTCTCACTTCTTCTCTTTGTTCAATGATCAAACTATGATACTTAACGATGATTTTATTCGTGTAAACGCACAATATTTTATACTCGTACATTGAAAATGTGTTGCCTTGAAACAGAGTAATCAAGCCATTAGGGCAAAAATATATGATGGTCAAACATAAATAGAACGTCACGAATGAATAATGACGTTTATCCAGATGTCAGAATGTCTCACAACGTTTACTCGCTAATCTAAATCTATTTCATTTACACACCCCTTGCAGGAAGCCGTGGGCAGTGCCGGGGCGTGAGCATGTGCGCGTGTGTGTACGTGTATGTTCCTTCCCTCTCCTTGTGTGACCGCCTGCGTCAGACGTGCAGGGGGAGTTCGCTTATGACGATTTTTTTTTCTCGTGCGTACTACTGTTCAGGCTAGTGACACTAGTAAAGCTAAGGAGAAAGCCCTGTAAAGCTGAAATCAAACTGTGGTTAGCTGCCAGTGTCACCGAAAAGCAAAACCTTAGGTCTGAAAACCATCAAAACGCTGACTCCGTGGACTGACAATCCTATCTGAAATTTTGATTCCCTTTGATTTCGTCTACTGATTAAACCCCACACTGGTGAGTACAAGAGAGAGTGTGAGTTTTAGTTAAAAATCCACTTTCGTTTGTGATAGCGAATATTTATTGGCCAACCTACTTATCTGAGAAACACGTAAATGTAGTGCCCTTCAATGTTTAGATCGCTTTTCTGACTTTGTATTTATTTTACCCTCATTAATGGTAAGTTTGGTGACTAGAACATCGTTTAATTGTTGCTATTTATTACCGTGTTTCCAAGGGTGCACGGGTCAGCTGCGGAAGTTAGGGTCGTGTAAAGGGGCGGGTTTGAGTCACGTCAAGTCTTGAAATGGAT
>JAVQJS010026257.1:0-13063 GCA_036024795.1 Galaxias rostratus | reverse complement strand
TTCAGTGTATGATAATAATTGGCTAATTGTGTAAAAGCGCTTTGAGTGTCTTGATAAAGCGCTTCAAACTAAATACAATGAATAATAATAATAATAATAATAATAATAATAATAATAATTTACCTTACGTGGTCAACCGGAGACCGCCTAATTCTCTAAACACACGCCACAAGGCTGGCATTTAGTTTAGAGAAACTGTAGACTGTGTTAGTGTTAAGGAATTCTTTCTTATGTATGTGAGTCGTGTATCCTTGACAATCAATGAGAACCCCCCCTCTAAGCTATTGTGTTACACTGCTTAAAGTCCTTGTGTCTATTAGATCAATATCAGCGTGCAGACCTGGAAGTCTGTTTGATGCAGAAGTACTGTCCTCTGTTGCAGCCGCACAAAGTGTGCTTTATGGTTTAACCAGAACACCAGGGTATGGCGGTTCCGTCCCTCACATCCTTCTCCCAGGCCCTATCACTCAGGCACATGTCCACACAGGGAGAGACCCTATTCATCATCACAATCTCCCTCCACTGCCCGGCCTCGCGGTAATAAAAATAAAACGCACTCCAACGTTCATTCACCAAAGTCGAAGCTATCAATAACAGCGGTGCATTTATTTTTTAAGTGATACTGGGACTGTCGGAGCCACCACATCACAAGGGCACTCACAATGGAAAGGAAATGGTCTCAAATTAAAGCTCTCCCGGGGGAGACAGTGTTTTCCTTGCTAAGCCTTGTGGATTTAAGTTCATTTAAAGATCAAATTCACTACTCGCTCCTGAGTTGTAAAGTTTTTATTTTAGCTTGAAGTTTTCCCATTACTTTATCTATCGTGTTCAACAATGGCACGATTTCAATGCCACACACTTTAAGGCTAATACGATTGTACAATCGATTTCATTACGGAATGTTCAGTCGGGCCTGTTGGATCTCGGAAGGGCTGGAAGCGGAGCACGTAGGACGTGGTCCTTGATCAGGCTTTGCTAAGTGTTTTTGTTTGTTTGTGAATGTCAAACCTATTCCTGCCGAGGCCCCAGTGTCTGTGGAGAGGGTGCACTCATATCCTCCAAATAGACCTGACGTCACTGTGAGACCAAACTCCGTGTTTTCAGTCAGGCAGAGACACACACAACAACTCTCACCACACTCACATGCACTCTAGATGTTCTGCTCCACACAACAAAACAAAAAAATAAAACGGCCAGGAAGCACAGATTGAAAGAGCGGCGATGATGAGCCCTCACTGACAGCGAGCTAGTTATGGATCGTCGTGAAGCACGGCGCTTTGTGCGACGCCAGGCTACAGCTCCCTGCGGTGGCGAGGAGGGTTACATAACGGCCAGACTTAGGACAACTCCGGTACTGTGGCCTGTGCCGCGTCTCCACCCACCTGCTCCACCCTGACGGGCTCAATTATTTAATGGAAAGCCCGGAGCTGAAATTGGGCATGAAGCAACAAACTGGCTTTTCAGCCTTCGCTGTGCCTGCTGTGTGAGCGATGGAGCAGCTTAACGAGGGCCTGTTTACCATTGGGAGCCCCATCCACAGTCACACACAGTCACAGTCAGGCCCCCACTTGACGGTTGTTTTACAATTAGGTTTTGGCACGTCATTTAGTAGACTGCATAGTAACGAGGCTACGGTCTTTGTGTTAGTTCGGGGGATTTAGTTGTTTCCTTGGTGTGGTTGATATAGAAAATAAAAGCATCTTAAAAAAATTTAAACGACACTAACGAACATTCAGCGAGGACAAAGACTTACTCCGCCTCGTGTGCCTCTGGGTTTCAGTCAGTTGAGAACTTATGTCCCCACAAAGCAGGTCCCGGAGTCCCCAAGTAACACTAAAGGTTTGAAATAATAACGATCAGAGAGGCTATTCAGGCAGGCTTCTCCGTTAATCACCCGACCGCCTCCTTCCATTCTCAGGACCCCCCTCTCTTTCCCTCTCTAACCTCGCGCTCAATACATTTCCTCATAGTCACACGAATCTCATTCATCAATGCCAATACGGCGGCGTATTAGTTACCCCCAACAACAGTGTGCCGGAGTGTATTATCTCCCTTGCCCTGTCTCTTCAGTTCATCAGAGAGCTGTCTCGCGTAAAGGAGTAATTTCCAGAAAAAGGCCGGCCCACTGATTAGAGCACCATTGTTGCACCAACCATGTTAGGGTGTGATTCATTCGCTTGATTTACACTGACCTTTTAGCCAAGGCTTGTCCGCAGAAATTGTTTGTCCTAGGGACTGATCATCGTGGATTTAGGACCTGTTGACAAGGCTTTCGAACTCGCAAACATGACCACGGCTTCACACGAACACGCACGCACACGTACACACGCTCTCTTTATACGCATGCACAGGTTCACACACAAATCCACTTCAGGACCTGGAAAAAGCATTTAACCTGCTACAAGACTTGGGGAAAAAAATCCTTGTCCTTGAAAATGGAATGCCAAATATATATAGCAAGTGTCCTCAAAAAGCGTTTCAGAGTCAATGTCTGCACCACCAAAGGGGAAAAAGACATTCTGTGCATTCTCCTCCGTGGCGGCTCATGCTAAGGAGCTGAGATTAAAGGGCTTCTTTAGCGTATGCTTCCTCTCATCAGAAGAGCCCCTTTGAAAGGCTTTCCACTCCACCTCTCCTCCAACCCCCAGCTGCTTTAGTGTTGCTGCCTGGTTAGTGGGGCCTTGAGAGGTGGCTGCTATGCCGCCTGGTTAGCGGGGATGGAGTGGAGGCTGCTCTGCTGCCTGGTTAGTGGGGCCTGGAGTGAAGGCTGCTATGCTGCCTGGTTAGCGGACTAGAGTGGAGGCTGCTATGCCGCCTGGTTAGCTGGCTGGAGTGGAGGCTGCTATGCTGCCTGGTTAGCGTAGCTGGGGGGAGGCTGCTATGCTGCCTGGTTAGCGGGGCTGGAGTGGAGGCTGCTATGCTGCCTGGTTAGCGGGGCTGGGGGGAGGCTGCTATGCTGCCTGGTAAGAGGGGCCCAGAGCGGAGGCTGCTATGCTGCCTGTCTCCATGCCCTACGTCTCCATGTGGTATTCTGAACTCAGCAGGGCCAGCAGTGGGGGTCGGAGGCAGCCTTTACCCAGCTTCACCCCCGCTGGCCTCTCGCTCTCCAGGACACCTGTTCTCTCGCTCTCCCTCCCTGCCTCCTGTACACGCTGATGCACGGACTCAGATTTATCTATGTGTATGTGTGTGTGTGTGTGTGTGTGTGTTTTCTGCTTGACAGAGGTAGAGAGGGGTGAGGCAGATCATCGACTGGCAGGGGGTCTGATGACTGGGGGTGAGAGGATGCCCTCCGGTGATAATGCTATTGACGACTGAGCCAAAGGCCAACGGAGTCGGTCAAGGTGGGAAGCAAAGCGAGAGCCGCTTTACGTATTCCACAAGGCAAGCTCTTTTCCAGGCAGTGGAAGACTTTGTTTTGTCATGTCGATGGTCAGCTCACCCTCGTAGGAGTGGTGTGGCAAAGGGCTTCATTGGTCATGAGGACATGAAATGACAACACCACGAAAAGAGGAAAGGAAGAAATTAAATGAGGATGACAGCATGGGAGACGAATGAGAAAGAGAGGGGGTGAGAGAGAGAGAGAGAGAGAAGAGAGCAGTGAGAGAGTGTGTTTGTGTGTGGATGAGAGAGGGAGGAGGAAGGAGAGTTAGACTGGAACCCAGTAAATATCCTTGCTAGATAGAAAGAGGGAGAGAGCGTTAGACATAAAGAATGGTGTGTATGTGTGTGTGTGTGTGTGAATGAGAGAGGGAGAATGAGAGAGAGAGACTGGAACCCAGTAAATATCCTTGCCAAAAAGACAGACTGAGACACCAGAGTAATGGAGCTGTGGGGGGAGGGGCTCATAGAGATTTGGGTCATGGATCGCCACAAGGGATGGCTAAGGGTGTGTGCGTGTGTAGGTCTGGGCACACATTGGTGTCTGTCAGTGTGTACGTGTGTCTGTCAATGTGTGTGTGCGTGTATATGTGTGTGTGTGTGTGTGTGTGTGTGTGTGTGTGTATGTGCGTGCGTGTGTGTGTGTGTGTGTGTGTGTGTGTGTGCGTGTGAGAGAGAAAGTGTTCATGTCTAACTCGTTACAGTCACTCTGATAGATTGTTTTTAGTTTGGGACCACATCCACGTACATCTTCCATTTATAAGGAATCGATTGCTGAAATAACTGCACAGTTGGAATTTGTAAGCTTCGGATAAGTTGTGAAAAAAAAATTGAAAACTAAAAAGCTCAACTTCGTAAATGGTGAGTTGTTGTAGACAAGTAACCATTAGCTGCAACATAAGGATAAGGCACTAACAATATCCTGCAAAAAAACAAAAACCCATCCATTGGCCTGCCCCACTGACCTGTCAGTCGTTTCCCTCCATTGAGTTATTTCTAGGCCAGCCAGGCGGCACTCACTGCCTGTCTCCTCCAATACCGTTTACCCGGTTCAAAAGTCACCAGGGGTCGTGACCTGTCGGCTCTGACCTGTCACGAGCGGAACCTTCAGGGAGATGCCACCCTGTGTCAGCACTCCTGGGCCGGGGACCCCTGTCGTTCATTGGCACCGGACAAAAGTCGATTCTCGGGACTGGATGAAGGAAGGTTCTTCCACTGTCCTCACTATTGTCTACTAGTTTCTCGCACTGTTGCAATTTTCCCTTCACGCACAAGACAACCACATTCAAAATAAGGATGTTTTGTCCGTCCCTGCTTGACAAAAGGCTCGAAAAAGGTTTGTACATCTTGATCCGTGGTTGTGGTGTATATCGACGTCCCATCTCAAGCTTATCAGAACAACCGACGTCAACTCTTTTATTTGACTGTAAGGTTTTTACTTATTGGGAGCTGTGGTTTATTTAGCATGTAATTGTTGAATTGAATTAAAGATTGACGGGGCAGATTGAGAAGTTCTCTCCACGGACGCCAGGGTAATTTCACACGTCGGAATGTGGTTATGGTCAGGCTGTGTTTCATTTACACAGAAGGAAACTGGAGAGCCTATCTCAGCTGGCCTGGAAGCACATTTTAATAGTCTACAATCAAATCATCGGAAAGGGTTATGGAGTGAAATAAACTCGGTGGGAGACTGCGACAAGAGCGCGCCGCTTTTAAGTTTTTAAAACTAAGTTGACGCTGTGAGATGGAGCATCAGATAGAACTTCTTCAAAGTGGGCTGCTTTTTAGTGAGAGGAGTATGTCTCCGATTCAATATTTGATATGCCAGTTTTGAAAAAAAACAACAAAAAAAACACTGCACAAAGAGTCAACCACATAAACCAGCAGGCAGGCAGAACGCGTAAATAAGTCAACACACACGCACACAAACACACATACATACTCATTGTGAGCATAGACAAACAAGCATCCCGTTTTTACTGTGGACTTTCCTAGATCTAATTTGTAGTGCTGCGTTACTGACACCCTCGCAGATTGCATATTGTAGCCCTGGGTGTCACTTCCCAAAAGCTGTCACTGAACTTTTCAATGTTACTGTACATCCACAAATGACATCCCTACCCATCAACATCTCAAGAGTTGCGCCATGGTTTGGGCTAATGTTTTAATTGGTTCAGGGGAACAGAGGGCAAGCCCAAATTGCTTTACTGTCCCAAAGGCTTTCTGTCTTAATGAGATATTCTCTCCCTCGCCCCCAACACCCCACCACCCACCCACCCCCGTCTCCGCATCAGAGAAAGTCCTGATCCACGAGTCGTCAATGGGACTGTGTCCTACTGTAGTGACGTGCCCCGGCACCCTCCTGACAGAACACCCACAGAGGTTAATGAGGTCAGAGGTCAAAGGTCAAGCAGAAAATGCAATCCGCCAGCCTTGGGCCATATAGAGTACAAGTTGCCTTTGAACATCGACATACCATGAGGGAAAGGGGCAGATGAATAAATAGGAAAGCACACAGTTGTTGAGAGAGGAAAAGAAAGCTGTCAGCGACAGGATATAAGCTTGTTATTTGATTTATAATTATTAAAAGGGTCGAATAAAGCCTAAAATCCCTGTACAGATTTTTCCTCAGATAATACATTCCGTCTACAAATAGCCGCTGCTATATTCTATTCAGGGACCTGAATTCAACACTTAGGTATTTGGCACAATCCAAATGAGATGTCTTTAAAGGGAAGTCGTACGTTATTTTGGTTCCCCTTTAAAACTCGGAAACAATAGATTAGATTCTAAATGAGATTTTCCTAACCGCTCCGAGGTCTCCTTCTGGGACCTTGTCCCACCAGCCGGGCCCTTCCCTCCCACCTTTTCCGCTGTTAACACCGGAGACAAACAGACAGGAAAACCGAAAACGTCCTTCCCCTAAAGCTCCTCACACCCGAGGAGAGGATTTGTTTAAAGGCTTAGAATCTAGGGAAGACAACCTCTTGGCCCAAATGTGCTATGACAAAGGGAGCGGTGGGAATAAGGAAAGGACAAGGAAAGGAGCCATATGGGAAAAGATAGATGGCCTCCAATAGCTTCAGGGGATCTCTGTTTTGGTGTCTTCTTCAAAAGGCTTCTTTGTTTTATGTCAATGATAAAAAAAAAAAAAAATACACAGATGTTGGAGATACGGATGAGCTTCCCTACTTGGCCGATAACCGCATCAGTGACACGGACCTTCTCCCTCCTCGCTGGTAGTCACATGGAGATACTAGAGATATAGGGATGAGATTCCCCCTTTCTTTGTTCCCCTCAGGTACCACATGCTGGCCCTCTCCTTGCACGGTCCTTCACCCCTAAGCTGCTAAATCAGTCAGATCAGGAATGAATCATTTGCTGCACTCCCGGGGGAATCCCTCTTATCGAGGGACATTATAATTTCCATTTGGCTCAATTGATGAGAAATGATAACGATTGATGAAAAATGATGATAATGTCCAGGGAATTAAAAAGAAAAATCAGCAGATATAGGGACGATGGAATCCTTTGTTTAGCTAATTTGTCTTTCTCTTTTGGGTAGCAAAGCTTTAGGTTGTGTATAATAACGTTCAGTCATTGAGGCAAATAATAGAAAGGTTTATCCAGTTTGTTCTCATTAGTTTGTTATTTTTGGATTTGGTAAAACAAATTATGTGCAGTGGTGTGATGATTTGAAGCTATTCTTATATTATCGGAATGACAAAATGAATCAACGAGACTTCCAGCTACTTCAAAAAGAATAAAAGAATGGCCGCTGATAAGATTTACCTTTTGTAAAGTTTTTATTCCTGCACTGCCATTTTCACCAACACACAGAGCCTGAGAACAGGGTCTACTGGCAACTTTGACTGACAGCCTGATTTGCAGTGTTCCTCGTTCCCGTTCCTCTCCACCAAGCTGAGACATTTAGATCTACAGTCACACTGCTAATGTCAATCAAACACCTCCGTTGCTTCAATTATACAGTAATGTCAGTGTGTGCGTGAGGGTGTGTCTGTGTCTATATGAGTGTGTGTATATGTGTGAGTATGTGTGCTTTTTTTCTTTCACTTTTTGCCAAGGGAAAATGAGTGCAGTGACCCGAAAAAACATAGGCTTATGAAGACATGCTTCCTCATAATGCTGAGCCTTAATGCAATTTGGGGCAAGAGTTTCGCTAGCTCACCGTGCAGCTAATCTAATAGGGCCAGCTCATGCTGACGCTAGGACCGCCGAGTCTAGTTGGGAGGTGCAACCTGTGGGAGGGGGGGATAGGCTTTGCTGCTGACTCCTTGAGAATCCCCTTTGTGGACATTTGAAAGAGAAAAGATTTTCAAAGGAGAGAAGGGAAGCAGAAGAGAAGATCAACATTCAGTCTCAGAGCATCGAGTGTTGTGTCGTTTGTGAACGAGTCAATTCTATTAACCGGCTCCTTAAAGTGAACAACAGGAACCGGCTCCCATTTGAGGACCGTTTTCATAGATTGAAACTAGCAGTATCATCACATATGTAAATTCTTTTTTTTACAAGATTTTTTTAAACTCACATTTCATATACAATGCTATGAAATAGTCTGAATTTGAAATTGATGCAGGCATTAAATTATTTCAGTAATGCTCTTTACCTGAAAAAGGCGATGGTAGACTGCATTGTGGGAACATCAGTTACATCAGAACAAATCTTCTCAAAAACAAGGCAGGTATAAACAAAGACCAAACAGATCAGGTCGTATACACACACACACACACACCTACACACACACACACACACACACACACACACACACTCACACATATAAAAAACAATGTTAAAATGTTAAATTAATACACCTGTTTAATATTTACACTGCTTGATGTTTTTATGTTATTTATGGTTCTTTTACATAATGTAAAATTATAGTATGCTATACATGATAAGGTGTGGTCTAATTACATTTAATAATTTAAGTGATACAATCATGGTCAAAATCGATATAAATGTGGCTGAATTGCAAACCGGAAGTGGCACTAAATGCAGAGCCGTTTGGAAGCCGAAGGAGCCGGCTCTTATTGAGCTGAGCCAAATGATCCGGCTCACAAAAAAATGTGTTTGGTAACCCCCTCTTCGTGTTTGCCTTGTTAACGTACCATCATATGTCGTAAACAAGACAATGTGATGTTAAAAAAGAGAATAAGGGTGCGAAGTGTGTAAGTTATGGCTGTTGTGTTTGTGTGTAACTTGTTGTAAAGATACGATGATTTTTTATATTATTAAATTTAAGTGTATACTTTATAATATTCGGTAATATTGTGGGATTTGATAAAGCTTGATGTGTTTAGAGCCATAGCCAAGAACAACAGTAGGCCTACCGAGATAAAGAAGGAGAACCATTGCACAGCATAACCAGAAGGGAACAAGGGATTTTGACCCAGATCCTGGAATAAGACGCGTTTTTTCCCATCTTCGTTTTCTCTTTTTAGAACAAAGGCTCATCTATCCCTCAGATATGTACCTCCTCTCCGCTCGTTTGTGCACTTCCACCATTTTCTACTATTTGTGTATTTTTGCATTGGGATCCCTCTAGTGATTTGCAAAAACTCCGTGGAATAGCATTAATTAAATAGCAGCATCCGGTTTTATCCCGCTGCCCAATTAGTTAAAACTGCTTGGATGAAAGAACAGAAATATATGTTTATGGCCAACTTATGTGGGAGTGAATCTTTTTTTTGTCATTAAAGTTCT
Source organism: Galaxias rostratus (assembly GCA_036024795.1). NCBI lineage: Eukaryota > Metazoa > Chordata > Actinopteri > Galaxiiformes > Galaxiidae > Galaxias > Galaxias rostratus. Next base: position 3,958 of record JAVQJS010026257.1, on the reverse strand, counting down.
CCACCAACCTTTTTTTTTTTGTCTTGATAGAAGACCGTCACACTTGTTTACTTTTCTCTTGCGGGTACATTGTTGAAAAATATATTTTTCTAATCATAGTTAAACTACATCGACCTTGTCTTTACTTTGCCCCATGCGATTCTCTAGATCCTTCCAAGAAGTTAAATTAACATAAAATCAATTAATACATTCATTAGTGTTCTTTAATTACATAAATCTGAGAACATGTTTCGCCTTCAGCTATTTGTTCAGTAATTATAAGTCTTTGAGTCATATTCTAAATGAATAAGGTAGAGGAAAACTGTTGGGCAAAAAGTCAAACCTGGAGACTTGTTTTTATTATATACTTTGAAGTTATTTGATTATCTCCACAAACTACCATGCTTGTCTTGACAATTCTTTTCATAAACTAAATGTAACACACACATGCTTTTGTGTTGTTCTACCCTTATACACACAGAGACTTGAAAAGAACATTGCAGAACAAAATTGTTTCTATAAGTGAATTAATTAAGTTTATCTAGCTGACCAGATTTTCCCATAATTGCTAAATGTATTGATGTACAATGTGTCTGTGGAATCAGCAAAATGCATGCTTTCCTAAATAAAAAGATCCAGTTGCTCTTGTCATCGTTGTGTAAGCTATTTTGGGCAAGACTGCTCTCAACTATCATGTATCTTATTTTGAATTTTAATGATGCTACGATTAACATATTGGTTAGACTTACATCTTTAGGAAATTTCATGGCATACATTGACATAGTCCAACTAAGAAAATAATGATTCTCTGTTTAACCTTTGTATGTGTCTTTGAATATCTAGTCAAAACTCCTCATTCCAATCTGGTTGTTGTTAGGGGCCAGATAGTCTTATGTCTTTAGATTTGGTATGTGTAATCTGACATTTCAAATGTAATCTGAGGCTGGAGCCACAGGAGGCCAGTAGTGTCACTTGAACCCCCCATGATAAAGAGGAGGTGATGTCATGTGGGTGTGGTCCTCTTCCGGTTCATCATTTCCGGTTTTGACTTGAATTTGGCCAGGGTGGCTGGTCAGGTTCTATCTTCTTTTTCTTTTGAGTGATTTTATATAGTTTTTGGGGGATACCAACCAATCCACACAAATTCAGTAAAGGATTTGCAACAACTGTCTCAGCTGGTCGCTCCTGGAGGTGCAGATGCACAAGCGATGGCTGGAGAAAAGGGTCATCCTTTCAGACAGGGATGTTTTTACTGTCAGACCTTATTCTTCACGTCTACACAACTGCTTTTTTAGGATCAGAGCCAGGATCTATAATAATGCCTAGATCGTAGGGTGGTAGGCTCTACTAACATATTGCTCTGGAATGGAATGGCTCCGTTTGTGTCTAGATGAGCCTCAGCACAGTTGTCAAAGCTCCGAACAGATCAAGGCTTTTCAAGTTCCACATTATACCATACAACGCTCAAATGGCGACAATGGCGGCGTCGTCCCTGAGCTATACAGACGTCACAAAGAGAAGGAGTAGGTATATCTCTGTTGCACTATAGAGAAGGAAACTCAAGGAGTTGAACACAGAGCGGGAGAACATGACAACAACAACCTTTCTCTGGAAAAAGAGCAACCCAGAAGTGGGAAGGTGGTGGTGGTGGTGGGGGTAGAATGAAGAGATGATCCAGGAGGAAATGAGAATGGACAGGCGTGCTTCCCTTGCGCTGTCCTCACCTCTGAGTCTCCGACAGCCCTCAGCATACAGATGGCCTCGCTAATTACAGCCTGGACAGAGAGAGGGGCTACTCGCATCCTGACGTGCAACAGTATACGGCGATGCTGAGCGTTTATATTTAAATCCGGGAGAGGGAGGGGGGTGCAAGTGGACGTGCAGTTGTTTTCAGCCCTCAGTTTACTGACGATCATCTCAAAGTCTCCTTTTCACTCTCTCTCTCTCTCTCTCTCTCTCTCTCTCTCTCTCTCTTTCTCCAGTATACTCACACACCTCCGCGGTGAAGGGTGCACCTTTGGAAACTCTCACTGGCGAAGGCTCATTAGCTTGTCAGGTCACACACAAACATGCACGTGTGCTAACACACCTCCGTTTTAATGAGCAGCGCTCAAGGACTCTTTTCCACTGGCGGATCAGATTGTAACTCTGCTCAGTGTGTGGCATGAGGTGGAGTGGCATTCGGTTGAAACGCACGCACAAACTACGCACGCACATACAAACTTCACACTCCTGTGCACGCTCATGCAAACCACACCCCAAACACACAGGTTTCATCTCTGCAGATTACATTTTTGTGCAAGCCATCAAAGAGCCATGGCCATGGTTCTGAGAGTGCACAAGGGGTGCTGAAGGCAACCCTACTGGCCACGGTGTAGAGAGAAGACTGCCTGCACCACAGCCATCTTAAAATACCGCTCGGCATGAGACGGGAATAGGCACACACACACACACGTACACACACACACACCGAGAAACACACACTCAGACACACTGTTGTCATCGAAAAGGACAGCGAGAAGGCAATCTTTACCATTTGCATAGCATAATCTGCGTGCACACCGTGTAAAATGAGAACAGAGAATGGCGAGAGCGAATAACACAGAGCGCCAGAGCTGCGTTCTGAACACAAATTATTCATGTACCAGTAACCCATTTAGTTACGTAAGAGCAGCGATTATGTATGCATAACCGTGTGTGTTAGAGCTAAAGGATTCTGGGTATATTTACTGCGAGGAGATTGGCGTCGTCATACCCCCCCCCCCACCCAATTTGAACACGGCCTCATTTCTGCAGCGCGAGCCAGCCTCTCGCATGTTCACAGTATGGCAAACAATTCCATCCGAATAGGCAGAGAGATGGAGCCGGAGCTGAAACAATACGGACAACGCTCGCCCGGGGCACTCCCAGAGCTGAGTGGCAGATTTACCCGACGGAGGACTGTCTGTTTCAGGCAGGATTCAATGCCTCAACACGGAGCTGAGAAAGGTGACTAGACCACAACACTAAATTATATTGGGCTTTTGAGGGCCGATGTAAAGAGGGAATATTTACCAAACAAGAGGAAAGTGAGAAATTTTGCTGTACTGTGTTCACAGGTTTAGGTTAGGGCAAGGAAGCATGGCCTGGTCTGAAAGAAGACAAGCCGGTCACATATCACAGTGGTTCCCGATGCAGTTCTCAGGTCCCCCCAGCCAATGTCAGGTACATCTTCAAATGTGCCAGTACACCTGGTCTATTTAGTGCTGGTGCTGGGAAAGATCAAATTCCTGGTTTGGCTGGGGGTACTTGAGGACTGGATTGGAAACTATTGACATGGCACACTGTGATCTTCTGGAATGGGCCAACAGGCACACGCTCCCTTGTTGCCTTTGCCATTGCAGCCTTTGTCCCAGTCAGCCTGTCCCTTCTGCTCTCACGTGTTACCTTTCTGTTTGTAGCGGAGGAGGAGAGAGAGGGGGGGGGGGGGTCAAAGCTGGAGTCCCTAGGTCCAGGACCCGCGTACTGGGGGTCACCGTCACGCCTCATCGCTCCACCCCGGCGGAATTGCAACATGGCACGGGGTACAAGTGCATCCTGGGAAATCAGCCTCTCGTGTGCCCTCATTTCTCCGGCTGCCACAGTCACTTTTCCCCTCCCCAGCTCTGCTCTGCTCCTCTCCTCTCCGCTTCTCTCCTCTTTCCCTGCCCCTCGTGCCCCCCACCCTTTCTCTTGTATCTTCCCTTGCACACTCCCCCTCTCTTTCTTTTGCCATATCTCTTTCTCTCCCTTTCTCATACCTTATCTGCCCATCCCCTGCCTCTTTCCTTTCCCCTGCCCGTTCTCTCTCTTCTCAGCACACTTTGCAATCTCTCTCTCTCTCTCTCTCTCTCTCTCTCTCTCTCTCTCTCTATATATATATATATATATATATATATATATATATATATATATATATATTTATATGTGTGTGTGTGTGTGTGTGTGTTTGTGTGTGTGT